>CAUYUJ010001397.1:0-2500 GCA_963575745.1 Prorocentrum cordatum
TCCTCCTCCTCCTCCTCCTCCTCCTCCTCCTCACTCCTCGGCCCCGCCGCCCCTTGGAGCGCCCTTCAGTCTACATACCAAACCCAAACCCCCTCGCGCTGAGACAAGATCACGACGGGAGTTTTTTCGCTATTTACGGCCTCCGGGGGCCCTTCCCAGGCCTCGGGGCCGTCGAAAAACGAAAAGCCCGTCCCGTCGAAGGGGTCCAGACCTTTGGGGGTCGACATTGCGAAGAAGTCACGACGTCGGGGGTCTGGGGGGGTCCGACGCTCCGACCCTGAGATCCTAGCGACTCAATTTTTTCGATCCGGGCGTTCTCGCATCATGTCGGGCCCCGGGGCCCTCACAGATCGATGCGGCTCGAAAGATGGCGCAGAAGGATCGGGTCTGAGGCTCCAGGCGCGAATTTTTTCGCGGCGTCCAATGTTTTTGAGACGTCGGATCTCAGGGGCGAGAAAGTGAAGCGGCGGGTCTGGGGCCGTTTCCTGCCTCTTGGGGGCCTTCGCCGGATCTCGGGACCGTCCAGAAACGGCTGGGGACGAGAAACCGGCCCCGGGGAAGTGGTCCCGACCTCTCTGGCCCACGCCTCGGAAAATTGTAGCAGCTGGATGTCTGGGGAGGGGGAAGGCGGAGGAGGAGGAGGAGGAGGAGGAGGAGGAGGAGGAGGAGGAGCAGCAGCAGCAGCAGCAGCAGCAGCAGCAGCAGGAGGAGGAAGAGCAGCAGGAGGAGGAGGAGGAGGAGGAGGAGGAGGAGGAGGAGGAGGGGGAGGAGGAGGGAGAGGGGGAGGGGAGGAGGAGGGTGGAGTAGTGGCGGCCACTGGGTGCTCCAAGTTACCCTGACGTTTGGGCCCTGCTGAGTCAGCGGGCAGCGTCACAGGAGCAGGGCGAATCAAATCATTCAGTTTTGCGCCGAGGCAGCCTGTCGAGCAGTGCCCCCCTCCCCGTCCAGACCCAGGGGGAGGGGGGAGGGGAAGGGGCGAACCCCTCCCGAAGGGGAAGAAGAGGGCTGGAAGAGGAAAGAATCTAAACCACTCAAGCCCTCCGTCCGTCGTCTTTGTCCTCCTTCTCCTCCTTCCCCTCTTCCTCCTCCTCCTTTCCCTCCCTCCCCTCCTTATCCCGCTCCTCTTCCTCCTCGCCGTGGGCCGCGAAGGCTCGGAGAAGAAACATCGGCGCAGGCGCGTGCAAATGTTCGGGCCCAGACATCTGGCGTCCCCAGACTTCCGACGACATGATTTGCTCCATCCTAGCGCCTCTCCTCGATTTCGGCTACGGTGGGGGTATTGGTTAAGGAATGTGCCCAGGAGGCTTCAGACCCTGGGGGGATTCCTTATTTCATGAGGGCGGCGGTGATATCCATAGATTCCTTATTCGACGGTTCCTTGTCTAATGCCCTCACCGTACTGGGGTCTGCTGTCGGGCCCCGGAGCCATCAGAGAGGCATCCGGGACGAAAACTTTCTCTCCCGTGGGAAGCAGTGGGCACCTTCGGCGCATGGGCGAAGTCACATCGCTGGATGCCTGGGCCCGGAACTTGCACAAATCACGAGGGGGGGTTTTCCTTCCTTTCGGCCTCGGGGGGTCGGTTTCCTGGCCCAGGGCCGTCACCGAGTCGCAGGATTGCTCAGGATGAAGGGTCGGCCTTGGCGAAGTGGTCGGAGCTTCAGAAACATCGGATGTCTGCGTTTCAGAAGCCCGCGTGGATTTAATGCGTCGGCGTTGGGGTCCAGCGCCGATCCGAGAAGTCTGCGAGGACGTCCAATAGTATACGGTCAGGAACTGTTGCTTAGCCTGTCGCGCCGCCGATGCTGGCCCACTGCGCTTCGGCCCGACACGCCAACCACGTCCCAGCTCCCAAGCGTTAGGTCGGGCATGTCCCCCTACAGGCCGATTTTGGACGACAAATATTCAAAATTACTGTTAAAAAAAGCGTCCCCTGATATTTTCCTATTTTTGAATGTCCCTCCTGTAGAGGACAGGCCCGACTTAACCCACGCGTCTTTGTCCCGAGACGTTCCCAGCCTCTCCCCGCGGAGCGGAGCGGAGCGACACGCTGTTCGCTTGCAAAGCGCAGCGTGTCGCCGGGGCGCTGCCGCGACACGCCGAGCAAAAGTTGCCGACCGTGTGCTCGTGAATGCCGGCGTTTCTTCGGGCACAGGCGGCGTCGCCACCGCGCCCTGAGGCGCATCAGCTTGACGCGCTGGAGAAGGTGGGCCACGCGCAGAGGGGGGCAGGGTTAAGTCGGGCATGTCCCTCCACAGGAAGAAGATTCAAAAGTAATATAAAAATAATCTGGGGACGATTGCAATTTTTAATTTGTCTTCCAAAATGCGCCTGTAGGAGGACATGCCCGACCTAAGGGCAGGGGGAGGGGGGAAGGCTTCTGAGAAGCACCTTTGCTTCTCAGAAGGCGCAGGAGGGTTGAAGGCGCTTCACAGAAGGCGCGGATTAGGACCGACGCCTTCTAAGACGCAGCCTCCTTCTCGGCAGCCTTCCCCCCTCCCC
>CAUYUJ010001397.1:7500-45000 GCA_963575745.1 Prorocentrum cordatum
GGTGATGCAAACAGCTCTTAATTCCAAGGCTCCCAAGAGCGAACGGTGACGTGAACAAGCTGTGACCGCCAAGGCACCCAAGAGCGAACGGTGATGCAGAAAGTTTTTACTGCCGAAGCTCCCAAGAGCGAACGATGACGCGAAACAGCTCTTCACACCAAGCGAGCGTTTTTTAATTCAGTGCTTTGCCGATCGGCGCGGGCCCTCGCACCCCCGCCCTCCTCAAGGCTCCCAGCACTCTCGGGCAATCTCCTGAAGCGGTCTTTCCGTTCGCGTGCGGGCCCAGGGCGTAGCACGCCTCAGCGCGCCAGTAGGCACGGCGGCGGATTTCACAGTTGTACTTCGGACACAAGTGCTACTACTACGACTACTGCTATTAATGCTTCTAATAATATTAGTATGTATAACTACTGTTAGTACGACTACGACTACGACTGCCACTACTACTACTACTACTACTACTACTACTACTACTACTACTACTACTACTACTACTACTACGACTACTACTACTACTACTACTACTACTACTACTACTACTACTACTACTACGTGTAGCATTACTCTTACTACTACTAATAACAATAATACGAATGCTACTACTACTACTACTGCTGCTACTACTACTACTACTATCAATATTACTACTATTTTTTACTACTACGAACACTACTACTACTACTACTACTACTATTACTAATAATAATAATAATACTACTACTACTACTACCACTACTACTACTCCTGCTGCTACTACTACTACTACGAATGATACAAGCGATACGGCTCCCACTACTAAATTTGAATGTGCTGTTATGGATGCAAATGCTCAGGCTGACTTGTCGGCCGCCTACTGTGCTTACGCTCATTAGCAGCCTTAGCATTACGACTCAAATTGGCACAAGTAGGTACACTCATCGGAGCAAGAATACGGGTGCGAATGCGAGTTCTCCTTGCTTACATTAATAACAATACGAGTTACTTCACGGATTAGAGTATTCCTCCAAGTGCGAATACGGCCAGTGAAACAAGTACGACAACGAATCCGAATATTAATACAAACGCTCTGCTAGTTCAAGCCGTCGCCTGATAAATAGTTCTACTAGTACTAACACCCAGAGCATAGCTATCAGTAGTAGTAGTAGTAGTCGTCGTCGTCGTCGTCGTCGTAGTAGTCGTAGTTGTAGTAGTAGTAGTAGTAGTAGTAGTAGTAGTAGTAGTAGTAGTAGTACTACTACTACTACTACTAGCAGTAGTGGTAGTGGTGGTAGTAGAAGTATTAGAAATAGAAGTAGTAGTAGTAGTAGTCGTAGTAGTAGTCGTAGTAGTCGTAGTAGTAGTAGTAGTAGTAGTAGTAGTAGTAGTAGTAGTAGTAATAGTGGTAGGAGTAGTAGTAGTAGTAGTAGTAGTAGTAGTAGTAGTATAGTAGCATACTACATAGTACGTAGCACTTAGTACATAGTGCTTTGCACGTAGGACGTAGTACGTAGTACGTAGTACGTAGTACGTAGTACGTAGTACGTAGTAGTAGTAGTAGTAGTCGTAGTCGTAGTCGTAGTCGTAGTCGTAGTCGTAGTCGTAGTCGTAGTCGCAGTCGTAGTCGTAGTCGTAGTCGTAGTCGTAGTAGTACTAGTAGTAGTAGTAGTAGTAGTAGTAGTAGTAGTAGTAGTAGTAGTCGTAGTGGTAGTGGTAGTGGTAGTAGTCGTAGTAGTAGTAGTAGCAGTAGTAGTAGCAGCAGTCGCAGTCGTAGTCGTAGTCGTAGTCGTAGTCGTAGTCATAGTCGTAGTCGTAGTCGTAGCAGGAGTAGTAGTAGTAGTAGTAGTAGTAGTAGTAGTAGTAGTAGTAGTAATAGTAGTAGTAGTAGTAGTAATAGTAGTAGCCAGAGTAACAGTAACAGTAACAGTGAGAGTAACAGTAACAGTAACAGTAACAGTAACAGTGGTAGTAGTAGTAGTAGTCGTAGTAGTAGTAGTAGTAGTAGTAGTAGTAGTAGTAGTAGTAGTAGGAGTAGGAGTAGGAGTAGGAGTACGAACGCAATAACTCACAATGCGATTGATAATTATAACGTACGGCTACTGCGAATTGCTCTACTCGTTCGAGTAGATAACATCAGCGAGAAGCAGCGAGAGGCTACGGGAGGCAACCCGAGGCCACGTCGGGCAACGGGAGGCAACAGAAAGCAACGGGAGGCTACGGGAGACAACGCCGCCCCCCCCCGAGTCCGGAGCCAGCAGTCCACTCACTAGGCCGTAAAGATTGGTATAGAACCCTTACAACAAGTTGGTCGGGAAAAGATGACACCCTTACAAGTATAGAGCCCTTACGACAAGTTGTTCAGGAAAAGATGACACCCTTGCGGCAGAAGACGCTAGACAGCTACACTCAGTTACGATGGGGGCCACGATGGGGGGGCACAATAGGGTGCCACGATGGGAGATCGTGGTGGGGATAATTCGGGAGAAGGACACTGGGAGGCCATGCGAGGCAACAGGAGGCCACGGGAAACAACAAGCGGCATCGGAAGGCCACGGGAGGCAATGGGAGACCGCTGGAGGCAACGGCCACGGGAGGCCATGGAAGGCAACGGGAGGCTACGAGAGGCCATGGGAGGCAATGGGAAGCAACGGGAGGCCACCGGAGGCCACGGGAGGCCATGGGAGGCCACGGGAGGCCATGAGCCATGAGAGGCCATGGGAGGCAACGGGAGGCAACGGGAGGCAACAGGAGGCAACGGGAGGCCACGGGAGGCCACGACAGGCCACGGGAGACCATGGAAGGCAACGGGAGGCCGCGGGAGGCCACGGGAGGCAACGGGAGGCAACGGGAGGCAGCGTCGCCCCTAAGATTTCGGATTTGGCAGTCCATTCACCCGTACAGACAAGCTGCTCAGGGGGGAAAACACGACAGAAGGCTTGGGCGCGTTTTCGCTGTCTGAGTGCCCTTACGTGGCCCCGGGACCGCCAACACAAATTGCTCAGAACGGACAGCGTGTCCCCAGGAAGTGATCCGGACCTCTCTAGGGGCCCACGTTGCAGGAAAAGTGCGACGTCGGGGATAGAAGGCCGCCCCCTTGCCGAGGAGGAGAGGGGCGCGAGTTCCTGCACAAGGAGATCCGGCGGCTGCGCATCGAGAATGCCGAGCTGAAGAAGCGCGTGTTCCCTTTCCCGCCGCCCTACCTGATCCCGCAGCCCATCCTGGCGGCGCGCAGCAGGGAAGTGGGGCGAGGGGGATGCCGTCCAAGGAGGCAGGGCGTTTCTTGCCTTCCGACCCAGGCGTTGGGAAGATGTCGCGACGACCGTGTTTGTCCACCGTCTTCGGCCTTTGGAGGACGCTCCTCGTCCCCTGAGGGGTCAAACACCAGCCCACGATGGAAAGCTGGCCCCTGGGAAGAAGGGGTCGACATCCCCAGGGTCTTTGGTCGCGAAACACTTGCAGCAATGAAGGGGTGGGTGGGAAGCCTCCCGCCTTCGGAGAAGCCAGCCGTCTTTGGAAGCTTCTGGACCTTTCTCAGCCAGGAATCGGTCGCTTCGGCTTGTTCGGTGCATGTGGCCCCGGACACCCCGACCCCGTTCTCGGTGCTGGTGTTCCATCCGGAGCCGTTTCTTGCCGAGGCCCTTCCGAGACGTCCGATGGGTTGTTTCTTACATCCGCGAGATTTCCCCTCGCGCCAGTCCTCCTCCTGCGCGCCGCCCACCCTCTGGGTTTCCGCGCCCGCCGTGCTGGGGCCCAGCCGGCCGCACGCAAGAGCGACCCGTCACCAGGGCGACCGGGGTCAAGCAGTGGCGAAGCGTCCTGGCGTGCCTATAGAGGCCTACCAAACAATGTTCTAAGAATCTTTTGTGGCTTCCACGAAATATTTTGAGAACACGTCTGGTTTGGACTGTCTTGCTTTAACACATCGGGTTCATGTTCTAAGAACACTGTTTTTGTTCTTAGAACATTTCCGGGTTCTAAGAATATGTCGTGGTAGGCCTGTAGGAATGCCGGGACGGTCGGTCCCTGCTCAACTGGGGCTACACGAAAACATCCAGGTCTCCGACGATGTGAGCGGTCCCAAGGGCCGCTTTCGGGCCGAAGGGCCACCCAAGCATAGATCCGTGACGAGAACCCAAAGATCCGACGCTCCAAGAAGGTTGCAGCGGCAGGCTTTGATCCGTTTTCGGCCTCCGGGAGCCCTCGAAGGGCATCTGGACCACCAAAAAACGACTCGGGACGAAAAGCCCGCCCTGGAGAAGTGGTCCGGACCTCCGGGGCCCTCGCATCGAAAAAATTGGAGCAGCCAGATGCCAGGAGGAGGAGAAAAAAAAGAAAAAGGAGAAAAAGGAGGAGGAGGAAAAGGAGGAAAAGGAGGAAAAGGAGGAAAAGGAGGAAAAGGAGGAAAAGGAGGAAAAGGAGGAAAAGGAGGAAAAGGAGGAGGAGGAGGAAAAGGAGGAAAAGGAGGGAGGAGGAGGGGGGGAGGAGGAGGAGGAGGAGGAGGAGGAGGAGGAGGAGGAGGAGGAGGAGGGAGGAGGAGGAGGAGGAGGAGGAGGAGGAGGAGGAGGAGGAGGAGGAGGAGGAGGAGGAGGAGGAGGAGGAGGGGGGGGAAGCTGGATGGGGAGGAAGAGGAGATGCAGGAAAACAGGGGAGAGGGAGGGGGGCACTGTCCCCAGGGAAAGATCGGGACCTCTGGGGCCGCGGGCTGACACTGACTCGTCGGCGGGTGCCTGGGGGCCCAGGCCTCCCCGCGCCGCGACGAGGTCACGGCGCAGGGCTTCCACAGAATCGTCCTGGCCAGGAGAGGTTGCCCCCCCGGAAATGGTCGAGAGGTCTGGGGACCTTGTGGTTCCAGACCCCCTCGCGTTGCCAAAACACATGTTTGTTGACGGGCTTTCTCAGAGAGCTCGATGTGCAGGCCGTGTGATGCGCTCTGGGGTCCAGGGGCCCTGAGCGCCCGAACCTCCCCCCCCTCGGGCCTAGAGAGACTGGAGGGGGTGGGGCAGCATGCGGAGCAGGTGCAGAATAGATGTCCATAACGTGTTGGCTCTAGCTTCAACGAGCAGCAGCCCTCTCGCGCCTCCCTTTGAGCGCGCGCGGGATTGCAGCCACGACGCGCCTTTCCTGGCTCGCCGCTTGTGTGCTCGGCACCGCTCTGGTGCAGGAGGACGCTTTTGAGGATCTGCTGGACTACGCGTCGGGCGAGTTCGGCAACTTTCTGTCAGGCTCTCCGCTGCTTCTGGGAGACCTCGAGGCCGAGCCCGAGTCGCCCTTCGACGAGCCCAGTGTTGACGCGGAGGACGTCGACCCGTGCGAGGACGAGCCTGAGAGTCAGCCGATGCCCTTCCAGCGATGGAACAGGATCTACTACCGCCCGAGGGCGGACTCCAACCAGGGCCTCACGATGCTCCTGGTCAGCAAGTTCAGCGCCACGCTGGGCGAGAAGAGGTGGGTCTGCATCGACCCGACGGGCAGGCTCCAGGTCCTCGACCTCGGCCAGCCGACGAAGGTGAAGTCGACGAAGTTCGTGGGCGTGAACCACGGCACCTTCCAGGGCCTTTCCGCAGCGGAGAAGCAGAAAGCAATCGAGGCAGCTGACCGCATCATCGCCACAGGGTCCGCAGCTACGATGGGAAAGATCACCAGGGACCACCATCCCCGAGGCGGAGGCGCTGTTGGTCGCAGATCCCACCGCCGCCACGCAGTGTCGTGGCTCATGAAGCTGTGCTCCAACCTCGTCGGCTACGTGTGGGCACGCCAGAGCTTAGGCACTGCTGCTGGTTCGACGTTCGTGCTGTGGCGGGCCGTCGTTTACCTCAACGTTATGGAGTGGGTGAAGTGGGGCTACGCGTCGCTGAAGGAGACCGTGGACACGGTGGATCATTTCAAAGAGGAGATCGAGATGGTGCTCGAGATGCACGAGTCAGGAGCCCTCGAGCCGCTCTACTTCTCAGTGGCGGTGATGCTCGTGAGTGGCTTCTTCATGTCCTGCTGCAGGTCCTCACGTCCCTCGCCAGCTCCATCATCCACAACGTCTTCTGGTGCCTCAGCTCCGGCTCTTCCTGGCTGGAGCTGGCCCTCATGGTCGGCCACGCCGTCACCGAGTCAGTCTGGATCACCGACTCCCAGGGACGAGGGCACTCGGGTGTCAGACGGCGAGGATTCGGACTCGGTGGGAGGCGAAGTTCTGAGGCAGCTGGGTATGGTGGCCGAGAGGCTCTCTGCTCTCGAGGAGCGGCAGGCGTCGCGCCCGACGGAGCCTCCTCAGCCCATTCCAGTTCCGTCAGCACCTCAAGCCCCAGCGAAGCCTTGAATCAGCGCGGACAACTACGACCAGATGATGGTGGAGCAGGACAGCATGGCCGTGATTGCCAGCGGGTCCGAGCCGCGGGTGGTCAGCGCCACGTCCAACCCCGAGATCGACTCGCTGGTCAAGGGCCTGGACGACTCCTTCACGGACATGCGCGAGGTCGCCAAGGAGAAGCTGCAGGCCTACTCCAGCGACGTGGCGTGGACGATCCCAGGAGGCATCAAGACGCGAGTGGCCCCATCGATGGTCGCTCGCCTGCACCGCAGTGGGGCGTCAGCGGTGGCGAGCATCAGAGAGATGATTCGCACGAAGCAGCTGGACGGCAACTACATGGCGGAGGAGGCTCTCCTCATCAGCATGATGCTCGATCGGTCCATGGTGGAGGCGCCCGCGGACTGGATCGACTACAAGACGACGGAGCTGGCGATGCGGCGCCTCCACGGCATCGAGAGGGCCTTCGAGAACGTCAAGCAGAGGTCGGACTGGAAGCCGCCCAACGGCTCCAAGGCCGGCTGGAAGTCCCGCGTCAAGTACGCCCTTCTGGAGGAGCTCGACACGTCCAAGTCGGATCAGGAGGGCCTGCTCATCGACGGCGTGGAGAGGGAGCTTCGCGAACGCTTGGCTCATCGCGCCCTTCTCGCCAAGTCCCTCGACAAGCTGCAGGACAGGAAGCACGCGCCAAGCAAGGACGACTGACCGCTGGGAGGCGCTCACGATTCACGCGCTTCGCGAAGCGCATTCTCTTGGCAGCCATCATCTTCCAGGCTGCCCACATCTGCCACAACTTGTACAGCGTTATTTCCCTAATTTCTCATCACGATGAGAGCGGAGGTCGAATTCCCATCAGAAGGTCGAGTGCGCGACCCCTTGGAGGTGCTGCCGCTCCTGCCGGCGCCGTCTCTCCCTTCATCTCCTTCGGGGCGGTCGAGGTCGCGTTTCGCCCAGGAGCGAGCGATCAGGGCCAGGGCGAACGCCGCTCTGAGGTCCTTAGCCGCGCTGACGACGAACTCCTACCACGACCTGCGGGACTCCAGTTTCGGATCCTCCAAGGAGTGGGCACGAGCCACGAGTTGCCGCGCAGGATCTCCGAGAGGGTGCTGCAGTGCCACCGGGGCGCGCACGATCAGAAGATGCACGACTCCGACGCCGAGTCCGCTTTCGAGCGGCTGGCCTTGCATGCCAAGCCTGGGGCCCACATGGGATTCAATGTATCAGACAAGGACGACGACGACGTGCCGCGACGACGGAAAGTCATGCCCTTCGTGAGCGGCGAGGCGTCTCTGCCTCCAGCAGGGGCGCAGCCATGCGACGTGAGGATGATTTTACCGAGAGCGAGATACTACTTCGACAGAGTCCACGAGAGGATGCGCCTGCCGCCCAGCCAGGTCGACGAGGCCGACATCGAGAAGACGAGAGCCTACATGGACCCCAGCTTGAGGAGCAAGTCGGCTCGCCTCCAGTTCGCGCTGAGACTATGGGAGTCAGGCATGCTCGGCTTCACGGACATCTGCATGGCGGAGGTCTCGGTCTTCTTCGTCATGAAGAAGGTCAACGAGGCAGGCCAGCTCATCCTTCGCCCAGTCTGGGACCTGAGGCAGGTGAACATGCGTTTTCAGAAGCCACCGCACCTCTCTCTGGGGTCTCCGATGGCGATGGCGGAACTGGACCTATCCGACGAGATCACAGAGGGCCGGGCCTTGCAGTCAACGTGGGGAGACGTGCCAGATTATTTTCACAGATGCAAGAGCTGCAGCGAGCTGTGGCCGTACATGGTGTTCGGGGGCGCGACGATCCCCCAGCTCTTGAAGGAGCTCAAGCGCCAGGACAAGGAGGTCCCGAGGGTCCCGAAAGGGGCCCGCTACCTGTGCCTGGTGGTGATGCTGATGGGCTTCAGCTGGTCACCCGCGATCTGTCACGGTTCTCTGGAGGACCTTCTGCGCGATCTACCCGGCTCCCCGCGGGGAGCTCAGCTGGTCCACGGGCGTGTCCCTCCCAGCTTCTCCGAGACGGCCTTCATCAACTGGGCGTTCATGGACGACTTCGCCTCGATGACTTTGCAGCAGGACGAGAAGAGCGAGGTGACGGAAGCAGTTCGCGACCACGCTGGGAAGAAGCTCAAGGAGGTGGGCCTCGACATGCACAAAGACGGAGTCGGGGCAGCGATGCCTCTCTCTCTCTGGGCGTGACGATCCATCAACGCCCTCATCGCTTGATGGCAGCGCAGGAGAAGGTCAAGAATGTCATCGGTGCGTTCAGGGCTCTCCTGGATCGAGGTCGAGCGACTTCAACCGAGCTATCAAGGATAATTGGGTCGCGGGTGTGGTTGGCAATGTGCTGTCGGGCCGCCTTCTGCACGCTGGACGCCTGCTACAAGTTCGTGACAAAGTACGGCGACGACGAGCAGGTTCACATCCTGTGGGAGAGCGTGACCAACGAGCTGTACATGCTTTACCACCTGGTCCCGCTGATGTATACCCACTTGGAGTCGCAGTGGAGCCCCAGCGTCTTTGCGACGGACGCAAGCGAAGAAGGCCTGGGAGTAGTCGTGACGACAGCAAGCCGAGAGGAAGTCCAAGCCGAAGTAAACCGACAGTGGAGAGCCGAACATCTTCGAGACATGGCCAGGGACGAGGAGGAGGAGGAGCTGCTCAGTGGCGAGAACCTCGAGCGAGCCAGACGAGTCATCCCCCCAGTGGTGATCGATAGCGAGGTCCCTCCGATGAAGTTCATGGCCGACATCTTCTCGGGGCACGGCGGCTTCGGGCAGGCGATCCGCGAGGAGTTGCAGTGCCAGACCTTGTTCGTGGACAACGCACAGCAGGCGCGCCACGACCTGCTGGACCCGTCCTTCGTCGAGCTCGTCTGTCGTGCAGTTATTCGGCCCCTCTTCTTCATGGTCCACTTGGCCCCTCCGTGCTCCACTTTTTCACGAGCACGTCGACCTCCCTTGCGAGCCCCAGGCCGTTGGATACGTGGTCTCCCCGGGCTTTCTCCTCAGCAGGTTCAGAGAGTCCGGGAAGGCAACGCCTTGGCAGAGGCAGCGATCTCTATTTGCTATGCTTGCCTGGCATCAGGAACAGGTTTTTCACTAGAGAATCCCAGGATTTCGATGATCTGGGACCTCCCCGACATGGCGAAGTTGTTGACGATGAATGGAGTTCTTGTGGTGGAAATGGTGCGCTGCTCTATCGGAGCCCGATGGAAGAAGCCAACTCGGATACTGACCAATGTGCAGGCGCTGAAAGAGCTGGAGCGCAAGTGCTCTCAGGATCACGATCATCAGGAGCTTCGGGGACGCGACTCTCAAGGACGACTCTGGACACGCCTCGCAGCGGTCTACCCGCCCGCTTGTGCAGAGCCTACGCCTCGTGCGTGGCCAAGGCCGTGTCCAACAGCGAGCTGAAGCTGCACGATTGGCGCACGCGGGAAGTTCGAGGCGCATCGCCGAAGCCGATCGCAGTCATGAGTCACTGGACCAAAGTATCCCGATGGCATCTCGCATGGAAAGGGGCATGGGCGTATCACGATCACATCAATGTGCAGGAGATGAGGACGGTCGCATCGGTATCTCGTCACCTGTGCCGCTCATCAAGGAACTGGTTCAGCCGAGTCTTGGTCCTGTGCGATTCTATGGTGACGGTGGGCGCAGTCAGAAAGATGCAAAGCTCCTCGCGACCTTTGATGACGCAGCTAAAGAAGATCGGTGCGATCACGCTGGCCACCGGTATCCGATTGACGCTGAGGTGGACCCCCACGGACATGAACCCTGCCGACGGCCCGTCGAGAGGCGAGGAGATAGGCAGCGCCGAGATCACCAAGACCAAGTCCGAGCAGAAGAGGACCGTGACGGACAGCGACTTCGAGTTCGAGAGGCTCTTCGGGGACATGCTGGAGATCAGGGGCACGCACGACGACTACGACCTGGCCTGGCATCTGCGATGACGATCCTGATTCTAGCTTCTGATCCAGAGATCAGGGTCACAGCCACGGCAGACCCGAAGTTGAACGACCAGAACGAGAACTTCCATTTTGACAGCGACCACACCTTCGACAACGAAGACGAGCCGGCGGTTGATGACATAGGAATGTTCGCAGGAGCGCTCGAGGCAGCGGTGGCAGCCAAAAAGACAGCCAAGAAGAAAGGTAAGCAACGAGCTCACGTTCCCC
The DNA here is from genome assembly GCA_963575745.1 of Prorocentrum cordatum. Classification (NCBI taxonomy): domain Eukaryota; class Dinophyceae; order Prorocentrales; family Prorocentraceae; genus Prorocentrum; species Prorocentrum cordatum. Next base: position 17,951 of record CAUYUJ010001397.1, read on the forward strand.
AGAACAAGAAGGGCCCCCTCGCCTTCGAGAATGCCGCTCGGGAGCCCCCAGTGTCGAGAACAAGCCTGGGCTCGGGCACGCTGGAGGTACCTCTGCGGCTTCTCGCTCACGCAGTTCAGGACAACACGAGCGTGCGCTACATCAAGGAGGTGGAACCTTTTCTCGTGAAGGTGCGTCTCAAGAGGCTTCCTTTCGCTACAGCGGCCGAGCGCGACATCACCCTAGCGGCGGAGCTAGACCAACTGTGCTTCGTGGAGAGGGCATCGGTGTCAAGAGGAGTTCAACTGTATCATGGACTGGTCCATCTGTTTCCAGAGTGGAAGTCTGAGCTACCGATTTCCTTGCGTGCCCTGCACAGCTGGGAGAAGTTCCAGGAGTCCTGGGAAGGTGGCCCAGCCTCTGCAGAAGCAATCTATATAGCCTCCCAGGCGATCAAAGCAGGCCACGTGGACGAAGGTATAGCCTTTCTTGTAGCTTACGACTGTTATCTTCGAGAACAGGATTGGTTGCAGTTGAGAGGTGAAGACGTTCATGTCAGTGTCAAGATGTATTCCAACGACCTTCCAAGTTATGACACTCAGCATGCAGTTGGTGTGATCAAAGTGGCGCTACTTCTAGGACGTAGACACCGAGGTGAAAGCGTCAAGACAGGTCAAGAACAAGGAGTGGCGATCGACAGCGGTCCTCTCTCACACATCTTGGCGGAGCGTGTCAAGCAGTTCAAACCAACCGACAAAGTCTTCAATACCACAGCTGCCAAAGCGACTTCAGTTTGGAGAGGCATTCAATCAAAGTTCGGACGTGAGTGGATCGGACCCATGCATGCGTTGAGACACAGCGGACCGAGTTCCGATATCTTGCACAAGAGACGTGCAATTCAAGAAGTTCAGAGACGCGGACCGTGGACACAAGCCAAGTCGATGGCCAGGTACGCGAAGCCACATTCTCTTATCGTTCATGACGCACGGTTACCTGCAAAGATCAAAGACGCGGGCCACAGGGCCCTTCACGATCTGAGCTCGACGCTGAGGAGCATCCCTACTCAGAGCCCATGGCGATCTGCAGCATCGCGGGGCTTGACGTACATCGCAGGATCTGACGCCGGCCAGGCCATGGAGCCCGTGGATCCGGAAGCCTGAGACGCGGCGGCGTGCCAGGCACTGTGGCCTCTTGCCTTGAGCCAATTCTAGACGCTTCGCGCATCCCCACCAGCCCGTCCAGAAACGACGCCCAGGCGAGTAGAGGGTCGTCCTGACGGCTTTTCGGCGCCTTGGGTGCCTCGGGGGGGCCTCTGTGGGCCGTTCGGGATCCTCTTTGGGGCCTCCTGGGGGCCTCTTGGGGCCTCTTGGGGCCATCTTGGGGCCTTTGGGGGCCTCCTGGGCGCTTCTTGGGGCCTCCTGGGGGCTTCTTGGGTGCCTCTGGGGGGTCTCTTGGGGCCTCTTGGGGGTCTCTTGGGGGCCTCCTGGGGGCCTCTTGGGGGGCCTCGGAGCCATCTTGGAGGAGATCGATCAACGAAGGGGGGGTCCCCAATTACAGCCCCCCCCCCTCAGGAGCCACGATCCTCGTGAGGGGTGTCGAATTTTAGCCCTCCCAGGGGTCGATCTTGGGCGCTCCAACGCGCCGCGGAACCCCCTGTCCAGGTCAGTGGGGAGGGGGTAGGGGGAGGGGTAAACCCCTCCCCGAAGGGGAAGAGGGAGGGGTGGAAGAGGAAACGCTCTAAACCACCGACGCCCAGAGGGCTGGTGGGATTTGCCTCCTCTCCCTCCTCTTCTTTCATTGTATCATCAGTGCTGACGCACCCACCCCCCCAGTCCCAGTCTTTAAGTGAGAACCCGAGGTTGCGGGGTGTGGGGTGTTTTTTCTTGGGCCCGTGCCTCTCGTGGCTGCTTGGGCCCAGGCTCTCGCCGACAGCGGCGAGCGAAACCTTCCGATCGGCGTGCTGCGCGAGCCGAGGGTAGTGTGAAAAGGATCCCGTCTGGCCATCTTGGAGCTCGTTCTCAGAATACATGTTTGTTAACGGGCTTTCTTAGAGAGCTCTATGTGCAGACCGTGTGATGCGCTCTGGGGTCTAGGGGCCCTGAGCGCTCGACCCCCCCCCCCATCGGGCCTAGAGAGACTGGATGGGGGTGGGGCAGCATGCGGAGCAGGTGCAGAATAGATGTCCATAACGTGTTGGCTCTAGCTTCCCATCCCGACCCTCCCTTGTTTGAGGTGTGTTTTTTTCTTGGGCCCGTGCCTCTCGCGGCTGCTTGGGCCCAGGCTCTCGCCGACAGCGGCGAGCGAAACCTTCCGATCGGCGTGCTGCGCGAGCCGAGGGTAGTATGAAAAGGATCCCGTCTGGCCATCTTGGAGCTCGTTCTCAGAAAAGATAATTAGCCTGGCGAAGAACCCAACCATATGCACTTGTGAGTACCGCAGCTGCGGGTTTCATCATCAGTGGAACTCCCCATGGGACCACGGAACGTGTGAGGGGTGTGCCGAGATGGGTGCCACTGGTGCATTCGGTGAAGCTCCCTATGGAGACATGAAACACGCGCGGGGCGTGCCGACATGGGTGGCGGAAACGCATGTGAGGGCCGCCGCTGGGGCCTCCAGTGGAGCTCCATATGGGTCCCCGAAACATGATGCTGCTGCGGGGGGGGTGCCCGGATGCGTGGCGGAGACGCATGTAAGCGCCACTGGGGCCTTCGGTGGAATTCCCTATGAGGCCACGAAGCGCGTGAGGGGTGTACTGGGATGTGTGGCGGAGACGCATGTGAGCGCCGCCACTGGGGCCTTCGGTGGAGCTCCCTATGGGGTCACGAAACGTGTGAGGGGTGTGCTGAATTGTGTGCGGGTGGTGACGCATGCGGGCGGTGCAACTGGGGCCTTCGGTGGAGCTCCCTATGGGGCCACGAAACCTGTTGTTGTGAGGAGCGTGCCGGGATGGGTGGCGGGGACGCATGTGAGCGCGGCCGCTGGGGCCTTCGGTGGGTCTCCCCATGGGGCCACGATCCGTGTGAGGGGTGGGCCGAATTGGGTGCGGGTGGTGACGCATGCGGGCGGTGCCACTGGGGCCTCCAGTGGATGATGGGGCCACGAAACCTGTGAAGGATGTGCCGAAATGGGTGTGCGGGACACATGCGCATGTGAGCGACGCCGCTGGGGCCTTCGGTGGAGCTCCCTATGGCGCCACGAAGCGTGTGAGGGGTGTGCCGAATTGGGTGTGCGGGACGCATGCGGGCGGCAGCACTGGGACATTCGGCGGAGTTCCCTATGGGGTCACGAAGCGTGTGAGGGGTGTGCCGAATTGGGTGTGCGGGACGCATGCGGGCGGCAGCACTGGGGCCTTCGGTGGAGCTCCCTATGGGGCCACGATCGTGTGAGGGGTGTGTGCCGAATTGGGTGTGCGGGACGCATGCGGGCGGCAGCACTGGGGCCTTCGGTGAAGCTCCCTATGGGGCCACGAAACGTGTGAGGGGTGTGCCGAAATGGGGTGTGCGGGACGCATGCGGGCGGCAGCACTGGGGCCTTCGGTGGAGCTCCCTATAGGGCCACGTGAGGGGTGTGCCGAAATGAGTGTGCGGGACGCATGTGGGCGGCAGCACTGGGGCCTTCGGCGGAGCTCCCTATGGGGCCACGAAGCGTTTGAGGAGTGTGCCGAATTGGGCGGTGCGGGACGCATGCGGGCGGCAGCACTGGGGCCTTCGGTGGGGCACCCTATGGCGCCACGAAGCGTGTGAGGGGTGTGCTGAATTGGGTGTGCGTGACACATGCGGGCGGCAGCATGGGGCCTTCGGCGGGGCTCCCTATGGGGCCACGAAACGTGTGAGGGGTGTGCCGAATTGGGTGTGCGGGACGCATGCGGGCGGCAGCACTGGGGCCTTCGGTGGAGCTCCCTATGGGGCCACGAAACGTGTGAGGGGTGTGCCGAATTGGGTGTGCGTGACGCATGCGGGCGGCAGCACTGGGGCCTTCGGTGGGGCTCCCTATGGGGCCACGAAACGTGTGAGGGGTGTGCCGAATTGGGTGTGCGTGACGCATGCGGGCGGCAGCACTGGGGCCTTCGGTGGAGCTCCCTATGGGGCCACGAAACGTGTGAGGGGTGTGCCGAATTGGGTGTGCGGGACGCATGCGGGCGGCAGCACTGGGGCCTTCGGGGAGCTCCCTATGGGGCCACAAAACGTGTGAGGGGTGTGCGAAATGGAGTGTGCGGGAGCATAGCACTGGGGCCTTCGGCGGAGCTCCTATGGGGCACGAAACGTGTGAGGGGTGCGAATTGTGTGTGTGGTGACGCATGTGGGGGCCTGTCCCTATGGGGCACGCAAACGTGCGCGCGGGACGCATGCGGGCGGCAGCACTGGGGCCTTCGGCGGAGCTCCCTATGGGGCCACGAAACGTGTGAGGGGTGTACCGAATTGGGTGTGCGTGACGCATGCGGGCGGCAGCACTGGGGCCTTCGGCGGAGCTCCCTATGGGGCCACGAAACGTGTGAGGGGTGTGCCGAATTTGGTGTGCGTGACGCATGCGGGCGGCAGCACTGGGGCCTTCGGCGGAGCTCCCTATGGGGCCACGAAACGTGTGAGGGGTGTGCCGAATTGGATGTGGGTGACGCATGCGGACTGGGGGAGGGGAGGACGAGGAGAGGAGAGGAGAGGAGAGGAGAGGAGAGGAGAGGAGAGGAGAGGAGAGGAGAGGAGAGGAGAGGACGGAGAGGAGAGGAGAGGAGAGGAGAGGAGAGGAGAGGAGAGGAGAGGAGAGGAGAGGAGAGGAGAGGAGAGGAGAGGAGAGGAGAACGCGGGGCGACGTCTCTTGAAAACGAGGACCCAACACCACAGGATGGTTGGGAATAATCAGAACTCGGCTCCCGAGGGCCCTTACCGGCCTCCGGACCGTCAAGAAACGGCTCGGGATGAAAAGCCGGTCCCTGGGAAGGGGTCGAGACCTCTGGGAGGTCGACCTTGTGAACAAAAACACGACCTCGGGGGGCTGGGAGAGTTGTCGAATTGTCGAGTAACTGCCGGACGGGGCTGGGACGAGGATAAGTCCGTTCCAGAGCGTTCGGGAACGCTCAGCGCCCGAGACATCCTTCAATGCCGCTGGATCTCAGATATTCTAGATTTACCGTAGAAACCCATGCCAAGAAACACCCTGCTTGCCTCCAGGGTGCCCTGGGTGTCTTGGATGTCGATGGTTTTGCTATAGAAATCGTGACGTTCCCACACCAAAAATCAATGGACGTCCTGGGGTCTCAGGGTTGGGTTTCTTGTGGAAGGTCTCCTGTGGTCGAGCTCCTCCTGCATCCTCAATATCGATTAACCGACCCCCATCCCCATCCTCATCCCCCTGGAGACCCCCACCAAATTACCACCCCAGTTGGGGATACACCCCTCGAAAACGACCTATATCCCCATCTAGGGGGGTAAATCGGGCAGTGGGGCCCAGGCCACGCCGCTGGGGATGGGGGTCGGATAAACGATGCTCATAGCCTCACCCGATTTTGTCCTCGTCCTGGCTCCGTCTTAAACTGGCCCTCCAGAAACTGTCGAGCGGCCCCTCGCCCGAGGCATCTTTGCTGCGCGGCTGGCCCATGGGGCCCCTGGGCCGGTGGAAGCCGTACGCATGAACGATAATGGATGGACGGCGCGTTTGCCCGCGCGGGCAACGCGCGGGCACGAACGACTGGCCCTCCATGACCGCCAACATTGGATGCCAATCGTACCCGATCACATACGTGAGCGATAGATTGAGCATACACGGGCCATTCAGCCCCCATTGCAGACCCCTTGTTGCAGACCCCTTCTTTCCCCCTCCAAGGGGGGGGGGCCAGGCCCAAGTACGCAGGTCGCTGCTGCCGCATTGCACGCAGCGGTCGACGCGCTACTCCCCCCGCGCAGACTTCCGCTGGATTGATCTGTCAAAGTTCGGAGGTCTCGACCCCTCCTACGGGGGCAGGAGGAGGAGGAGGAGGAGGAGGAGGACGAGGAGGACGAGGAGGACGAGGAGGGGAAGGGGGAGGGGGAGGAAGAGGAGGGGGAGGAGGAGCAGGAGGAGCACGAAGGAGTGGGGGGAGGAGAAGCATGAGGAGGAGGAGGAGGAGGAGGAGGAGGAGGAGGAGGAGGAGGAGGAGGAGGCCCAGTCTTGCGTCTTGCCCATGGGGCCCGCCCCTGCGTGCGGCCGAGCCCATGGTCGCTGCCCCGCCGGCCGCGGCCGGGCCAGAGGATCCACGGCAGAGGACGCCGCCAGCGACCCGCGCGCCAGCAGCAGGCAGCGTGGTCGCGTCCGGGCAGGTTCGCCAGGGAGGAGCGGGGTCCCGAGGCAAACGGGTCCTGGAACCCTGTCGTTTTCCCGAGTTCGTGCTTGGCGTTCCTGAGGGCCGTGGAGGGCCCCGTGGAAGGCCGAAGCAGGGGAAAATCGAGGACCCGCTTCCTCCAGGGCCGTTTCGGCCATGCTGGCAGGTGTCTCCGGCCCTGCACGGTGCCGCCACGCCAGTCCAGCAGGCGTTCTGCTATGCCGTGCCGCTCCCGCAGGGGTTGGCGAGCCCTGCGGGCGCGCCGTGGCGCGCGATGGGGCCCATCCTGCACGCTGTGCCCATCGGCGGTGCACACATGGTCGGATCTTTTGTCGCCGCCGTCCGTCGTCCTCGTCGTCCGTGGTCGGTCGGTCGATCGGTCGTCCGTGGTCCGTGGTCCGTCGCCGTTGTCGTCGGTCGGTCTGTCCGTGTCGTCGTAGTCGTCGGACGATCGGTCGTCGCCGTCGTCTTCGTCGTGCCAGGTCGGCAGCGGCGCCTCCTCGGCCATGTCCCCTCTGTCGGACGTCTCCCTGCAGGAGCGGCTGCTGCCGAGGAGGCTGTGTAGCAGCGACCCCGACTCATCGCACGCGTCGTTGGTCTCCGACACTGTGCACCCAGAGAGCAGGAGCGGCGCGGACGTAGTGGCCGGTGCAGTAGCGGTGGCTCGAGGTTCGAGATTTTCAGGCCGCTTCGTCGGTTCCCGCATGTCTGCCACGGACGTAGTGGCCGGTGGGTACAGTAGCAGGGATTTGAGGTTCGAGGTTTTGAGACCGTTTGTGTCGGTTCTTGGAGTTTGCACGGGGACGTAGTGGTGGGAGTTCGAAGATCGAGGGTTTGATGCCGTTCTCGTAGGTTCCCAGAGATTTCTCAGCCCCCGGGCTGCTCTTCGGCAACTACGCCTTGTCGAGGGCGTGCTGGGGATGCCCAGATGGCCGCCAGAGTCCATGCTCCGAAAGCCATTTGCCTTCCGCCGCCACACCCCTCTTCCCAGACCCAGACATCAGATTTCTTGATTTCTTGTATGCGTAGAAGTCCCGACCGCGCCCCCAGTGCCGACTTCGCATCCTAAGTCGCTTCTGGATTGCACTGGAACCCGGAAGCGACCTGAAGAGGCCGAAAGAGGCGAACCAGGTTCGTCTTGTTCTCAAGGTGCCGGACGCATGGGCTCCGCCGCCACACGGCCTCTTGCGGGGGTCTTAAGGGGGCTCCGAGAGCACTTGGAACCGTATGTTGGCTCTCGCCATGCCTCCTGGGAGTATGTCGGAAGCTATCTTGAGCCACCTTCGGCTATCCTTGAGCCGCCTTTTGGAGGCCCATCTTGAGCTTCCCAGAGAGCAGGAGCGACGCGGACTTGGTGACCGGTGCAGTGGCGGGGGCGGCCATCGCGGCTCCGTCGCGGGGCGGCCCCGACGAGTGCTGGGTGTGCATCCCCTCGGGCATCGTCGAGAGGAACAAGGTGCAAATGTCGATCCAAAACGCGACGATGATGGCGACGACGATGACAACGATGGTGATGGCTTTCGTCTCGCCGACGACGACGACGACAACAACAACAATGACAATATCATCAACGGCAATCATGGTAAGACAGATCGATCTGATCTGTTCGCGTGTTATTTAACATCTATATATATATATATATATATATAGATACCAAACTCTTGATAGCCACCCTCTTCGTCTTCGATCGTCCCCCCCTTGGAGGTGTACCTTCCTTACCTGCCACGTGTAGCTGGCGCAGCCCCTTCAACAGGGGAAGGAAGGGAGGAGGAAAGAGACAAGGGGGAGGGAGAAGGATGGAGCATGAGAGAGATTCACAGGAGGGGGGTTAGGAGCAGTAGAACCAGCGTGAGAACCAGACGGGCAGGTCGGGCGGGCGGACCCTAACGGGCAGGTCGGTGAGGCGGTCCCAGGCGGCCGGGTCGAGCGGGCGGGTCGCTGAAGCGTCAGACTTACATAAATCGAAAGGGAGTATCGACCGACAGCGCGATTCCCAAACACGTCGACCCGTGCCGCTCTTCTGGCGAAGGCACGCGGCCAAAATTGCGGAGGAGCAGGAGGAGGAGGACGAGGACGAGGAGGAGGAGGAGGTGGAGGAGGAGGAGGAGGAGGAGCGGGAGGGGGGGAGGAGGAGGAGGAGGAGAAGGAGGAGAAAAGGAGGAGGAGGGGGAGGGGGGAGGAGGGGGAGGGGGGGGAGGAGGAGGAGGAGGGAGAAGGAGGAGGAGGAAGGGAGAGGAGGAGGAGGTGGAGGAGGAGGAGGAGAAGGAGAAGGAGAAGGAGGAGGAGCAGGAGGAGGAGGAGGAGGAAGAGGAGGACGAGGAGGAAACGATTGCAAACGATATTGTGTGCCTACCCGGTGGTAGCCTCCGCTGGCCGCGCGCCTCCCGGCGACGCCTGCCGCCCCCTCGGCGGCCTGCGCCCCCTGTGCCGCCTGCGCCCCCCGCGCTCGCCGACTCTCGGCGGTCGGGGCGTACCTCCTCCCCCTCCTCCTCCTCTCCTCCTCCTCCTCCTCCTCCTCCTCCTCCTCCTCCTCCTCCTCCTCCTCCTCCTCAGCGGGGCCCATTCACATGCTTACCCAGGCGATTTGGTCCTCGTGGATCCCTCGGGAGTCGATTGCTCGGTTGATGTTTGCATCTGATGCCGCTTCCATGGCCGACCCCACCAAAAGCGACTGGCCCCTGGTCAAAGGTCCGATCTCGGCTGCCGTCGCCCGCTGCCGTCGCATAGGTTTGAGGCTCGGACCAGGAGTGTGCATGCTTTTAACTCAGGACGGTTATAAGATTGATCTCACTAGTATGTGCCCTCGCTCTGTGCTGCACGTTGCTCGCCTCGCGATCGAGGATTGGCTGATGGATCGTGCCCACCAGAGCTGCCACTACATGTCGAGCCTCTCACATAGGCCGTACCTGTCACCCATCCGCAAGCTGTGCAATGGAGCGTGCGGGCCTGACTGGAACATCCAGCACCCTCGCCGCCTGGATTGCGGGCGAGTGCTCGGCCACCTGGCAGTCTGTGCGGGACTATGATTTCCCCCTTTCTGTCCGTGAGGGCCTCCGTGAGCACCCCGACTGGGCCCTTTGGAGGCACGGCCTTGTCCCGGACCCTCGGCCCTGGGTGATCGGTCCCTCCTCCCTACTCGTCCGCTGGCTCATGCGTCCGCTGGTCGGCCATTTCGAAGGTGAGGCCTTCGGCGACGGCTCGTGCGTGTCGCTCGTACAGGGCGACATGCGTCTCCTACGCGCGGGCTGGTGTGTCGTGCAGGTCGACGACAGTGGGGGCCTCGTGGCGTCCCTGTGCGGCCTGCTGCCTGGCCAGCACCAAGCGTCGGACCTGGCCGAAGCCTATGGCCTGCTCATGTATCTCACGCGCGCTGGGCGGGGCCCCTGTCGCTACCATACGGACTGTGATTTGGTGGTTTTGAGCTTACAGCGTGGCCGTTTCGAGACCACGGGCGCCGTGTGCGAGGGCGCTGACGTGTGGTCTCAGATATGAGATCGGGTGGACGACCTTGGGGGGGGTGGAAGTGCGGAAGGTGAAAGGCCATGCCCGCCGCCGTCACGATGACGAGCAGGAGCTGGGTGCTGTCGCGAGGTGGGGGAACCGCCACGCTGATGCTGGCGCCCGTGCGGGCGACTCCCCCCATCCCACGGATGCCGAGGCCAGCCAGCGCGCGCAGCGCTCCTTTAAGCTGGTCACCTGCGTGGCCAAGTTCCTAGCCAGGACAATGCAGGCTGTCGGCCCCAAGTCGCATCAGGCGCCGCGCCACGGACAACTGCGGCGGGCCAAGCGACGGGGGCCGACGCCAGCCCTCACGGCGGACACGGAGCCGCCCCCCGATTCCTCTTTGCCCGTGCCGTCCCCCACGGGCTTCAGGTGCGCCAGGTGCTTCCGCGTCGCTCGGCAACGGGGCGCCTTCATCCCAGCCGTGTGCGCCCCTGGAGTGGGCCACCGCGTCTGGCACGTGGGCCAGTTCGTCTTCTGCGCCCGCTGTTGTGAGCACTCCAGCGAGAATGCGCAGCTCCTGGCGCTCCCTTGCCACAGTGGAGTGCCCCCCAAGACGCGCACTAGTTTAGACCGTCTCTGGGAGGGCCTGCACCCTCGTACTGAGCAGCCCCTGCTGTCGTCTGTGCAGGGACAGCTGAGGCCTCGCCCATTCGGCGAATATGTCCTCGACGCCACCTACGGGGGCCTGGTCGTGGTCAAGGACGATTGCGCTGAGTTGGGCTAGCCTCCTGTCCCTTCCTCGTGCGGCACTCCTTGGAGGGATGTGCCCGAGGCTTTACTTGTCAGGCTCTCGCCTGAGTCTGTCTGCGTAGCCAGCCCCGCTTGCACGCTTTTCAGCCGCGCCTGGATAAAACTCCTCCTCCTCCTCCTCCTCCTCCTCCTCCTCCTCCTCCTCCTCTTCCTCCTCCTCCTCCTCCTCCTCCTCCTCCTCCTCATCCTCATCCGCCTCCTCCTCCCCTCAGCCTCCTCCTCCTCCTCTCCCCTCCTCTTTCCTCGTCTCCTCCTCCTCCTCCTCTTCCGCCTCCGCCTCCTCCTCCTGCTCCTCCTCCTCCTCCTCCTCCTCCTCCTCCTTGTCCTCCTCCTCCTCCTCCTCGTCCTCCTCCTCCTCCTCCTCCTCCTCCTCCTCTTCCTCCTCCTCCTCTCTGATCCGCTCTCTCCGCCGGGAGGGCGGGAGGGGCTCTCTTCCCGCCCCTGCTGGCAGGAGCGCGAGCGGGGGCGGGGTAGGTGGGCGAGAGCGCGAGGGCGGGAGGGCAGGAGCTCGGCATCGCTCGGACGCATGCTCCGGTTTCCCCGGCAAAGGCCCTCGCGGAGCGTTTTCGACCATCGCTCGAAACATGAAGCGCACGGCATCGACAATGGTCAGACGATCGCAAGCATGGATCAATGGGGCGTGGATTAGCGACGGGTCCCGTTTCCATTGGAAATCGCGGATTTCCGCCGCCGAACAAGGCAGCACCAAGGCCGCGTTTTGGGGAGGGCACCTCCCCAGATCCATGGATTTGGCGACTGCGCGCCAAATCCATGGATCGCTAATCCATGCTTGCGCGCCCCCGACACTAGGATTTCGACCGCACGAAACATTGGATCGCTCGATACCAGAGCGGGGTGCGCGAGGGGTGGGTGCCCTGTGCGTCTCAGGCTCGCAGGCCGCGGCAGGCGTGGCACTCTCTCGACGCGGGCGAGGGCGTGGGCAAGGGGCGGGTGCCCCAACCCGTCAGCGTCGTCACGAGTGGATCGCCACCAGGGAGGCATGCAGCAGGAACTCGACCACTATCAGACCACCCCAGCCCAAGCCGAAGACCCACACGGATCGCGTCGCCGGCGACATGGGCCTCCGTGCCGCGGCGGGGCGGCGGCAGCGCCGTCGTGCTCTCTCTCTCTTCGCGACGTGGCTCGCCCGGAGGTCTGGCGCCCTGCCGAGACGCCCGCCGACGCCGTGAAGCAGAAAGCGCGGCGGCGATTTCGTCGACCCTGGCGATCATGACCCTGTTCGTTGCTCTGCCGATCGGCGCTGGGCCCTCGCCCGCCCCCCTCCCCCCCCCCCCGTGGAGTAGATCTCGGCTGTCTCGGGCGCCTGCTTCGAGCAGATGGGCGGCTCCCCAGAGGATTCCCCACGGGAGCATCGCTCCAAACAGTCGCACGAAGCAGAGTTCGATTCTGGAGCCAGAGCCTCCCCTCCCCCCCTTCCGCCCAATGTGATTTTTTTTTATTTTTTTTATTTGTTTATTAATTGTTTTAACCAAAAATATTGTTGTGTAGTTCGCAATAGGTCGGGAAGCCTCAACCAATGTCGGAACGCCGAGTAAGAAAACGTCCACCTTGCGGCCTCTGGAGGTCGTTTCCGGGCTCCGAGTCGATCAAAGAGCGACTCGGGACGAGAAGCCGGGCCTTGGAGAAGTGGTCGGGGCTTCCAGGGTTCTCTGGGGGCCATTCTCTCTGGGGTCCCGGGGGCCGAACTTTCAGCCCGAGCCGTTGTTTGATTGCCCCCGGGCCGGGAAGCGCCCCCCACAGGCCGAAACATGTGTTGAAGATCTCCGATCCAGATTCTCTCACGGTGCGGAGGCGGCTCTGGGTCCACCCGCCCGCTTCCTCCCCCTCGCCCCGCGCGCGGCCCCCAAAGGCGCAGTTCGAGGGGCGGGCCGGCGGCGACACCGCCGTCGAGGCTCGGTTCGGGCGAAAGCGGGTGATTGGGAAAGGGGCAGGGGGGGGGGCGGGGCGAAGTCTGCCGCGCCAGCTGGTTTCAGCCCCGCCGCCGCGCGCCTTTCCCCGATGCGCCGGCGCCTCCCGACGCTAGGAGGCGCCGGAAAAGCCAGCTGCGTGAGTTGATTCGATGTAGCAACCCCTTTGCTCCCCCCGTGTCCAGACATCCGACGATGCGATTTTGCTCAATCCGCGGCATCAGAGGTCCCGACATAGGTGGGCTTTCGTCCCGTATCTGTTTCCGATGGCCCAGAGTCCCGAGGGTCCCGATTAACGGTCCCCAGGGGCCAAAATCACGGAAAAACGCTGGGGTTGGAAAACGCACATCGTTGGAGATTTAGGCTTTCGTAATTAAGGGTGGCCCTTCGCCAGAATGACCCACGGGGCCCGTCCCCAGCATTGGCTTGCGCGCTTGGATTCGGCCTTCCCCTCGGACCTCCGAAAGCCGAGCACCAGAGGTCTTTCTTGCCTGGGGTCCATCCCCAGACCTCCGACGTCACGAGACGTCATGTTTGTTTCGCAGCGTTGACCCCTGGAGGTCTCCCCGTGGCTTTGCCGTGTCACTGCTCGTAACGCACACCGCCAGAGGCCGCAGAGAGCTTGAGAGATCCACCTTCCAAAAGTCCCCAGAACCAACTTTTTTCATTCCCAGTCTTCGTTGACGCTCCTGGGCCCCGGCGAGGGCCCTCCGCGGCCGACAACGGGGAACGCACTCCGCTCGTGATGTGTGTCACGACGCGAGAGGGGGCGGGGGAGGGGGTGAGGAGGGAGCACGAGGAGGAGGAGGAGGAGGAGGAGGAGGAGGAGGGAGGAGGGAGGAGGGAGGAGGAGAGGAGGGAGGAAGGAGGAGGGGAGGGAGGAGGAGGAGGAGGAGGGGAGGAGGAGGAGGGAGGAGGAGGAGAGGAGGAGGAGGAGGAGGAGGATGGGGTCTGAGCCTGGCGTGCCCCGCTTCGCCGCCCGACACGCCGAGGCCGCCGCGCCGCCGCGCCGGGCGACCCCCGCGGCGCCGCAGGCGACGCCTGCGCGGCGGGGGCGGCGTGCGCCGCCGGGGCGGCGGCGCTCCAGGGCGGGGGCTGCGCTGCGGTGGCCGGGCGCACCGAGGGGGGGCGGGGGGGGAAATAGCACTGCGACACCACGACGCCTCTCGATCATCGATGTTTCCTCCTCCTCCGCCTCCTCCTCCTCCTCCTCCATTCTCCTCCTCCTCCTCCTCCTCCTCCTCTTCCTTCTCCTCCTCCTCCGTAGCCATTTTGGCTCAAGGCAATGAACCGTCCCGACGACCGCGAGTCTCTCGGGGCGACCTACTGAGCGCGAGGGAGGTTCCGCTTTGAGGCCGCTCTCCATTCCAAGAACGGAGACCGCTTTTCCGCGGCCCGCGCTCGACTCTTTCTCTGTGAGCTCCTGGAGGAGCAGCACTGCCCGATGGTTCTTGCTCCCCTGTTGCCCCTGACTCCCAGACCATGCGTGAGATCGCGGCCGCGATCGAGGAGTCCAGCACCTTCCCGTCGCAGGATCTCGTCGCCAAGGCGAACGCTGGGAAAGGGAAGGTCCCCACCCAGGTTCCTCCGCTCAAACGTCCTTGTGGGGGTGCTAATTCTGCTGCTGATGATGGTGGGTGGGAGGACTGCTCGGAATCGTACGTGCGCCAGGCCTGCCTCGGCCTGCTCGGCGAGTACAACGCCACCCTCACCAGCGAGATCTCCGCCAAGATCGTGGCCCAGACGTCCGAGAGCAGCAACCGCCTGCTGACCATGGTCGACGCGCTGCGCACCGAGGTCGCCAAGAGTGCTGCTGACGCCTGCGACGAGCAACGGGTCCTCAATGTCGTCCGCCCCGAGGTGGACGGCATGCACCGACGCCCTCAGCAACAACTCGATGCTCACTTTGCCAGGACTTCAGAAGCTGAGGCGAGGTTGGACGCACATGACGGTGAACTGGCTGCCCTTCGTGACGAAATGGCTTGTCTCCGCCATGCATTGGAGCTTGCCGAGCAGCGGCCCGTGGCGCCGCCCATCCCGAGCGGCTTCGACCGCTCTATCGACACGACGATGGTCTGCGCGATCTCCGTGCGGCCGACAATTGTGGAGGAAGTCAAGACGGCCTTGCAGTAATTCATCCTGCAGGCAGGCTTCCAGTAGGAGGACTTCGAGATCAGGCGACGGACCCGCTCCCGTCCAAGCGCTTCGCCATCCAGTTCCGCGGCCCTGTGGCCGTCGCTGCCCGTCGGGCTGCCGAGCTGCTGGGTTCCCTCCAGAAGCAAGATGGCTCCTGGCACGAGTTCAATGTGGCCTGCGGCACGTCGCAATGCCGCCTTCACCTGGGCCCGGATAAGAGCCCCAAGCAGATCCGCCTGGAGGTCACTCTCAGGCGGTTCCGCCAGTCGCTCGCCGAGGTCTACCCCCACTCGCAGATCGCCATCGACAGGGAGCGCGGGACGTTGTCGGTGGCCTGGAATCGCGCTGCGAAGGTGGCTGTATCCCTTGGGGACGAGCCGCCGAAGGTCATGTGGGAGGCCGCCAACCTGGCCAAGGTCGGCTTGGACAAGCAGAGGTGTGTCGACGTGGTTCGGTCCCTCACGGCACCCGATGCGGAGGAGAACTGGTGTCTTTAGCATCTTTCAGATGTTCCAGTGCACTTCTGTGTCTGCGGGAGCTCGCCGCCCGCCGATGCGATTTGCGACGTGGAACTGTCGTGCCTCGCTTCAGGCGGCGGGGGAGAAGGCTAGCCTGAAGCGTGACTTGGCTCGATTGGTTCCGAACAGTACTGAATCTCTCTTCAAGAGGTTCACCAAGATGAAGTCCAACTTCGTGCCTTTCTGCGTGCGGCTGGGCTTCAGGTGACCATCCATTCCAGCTTCTGCACTGGGGCTGCTGGGCATGCACGGGGTGGTGCGGCTGTTCTCCTGCCGCCGTTCGCAGTTCATCCCGGGGGCTCGAGTGTCGAGTCGCGGGGTGCTGAGCTGGTCCCGGGTAGGGTTCTTCGTGTTTCAAGTTTGTGCGGTGCTTCATCGCTCGCGATCTACAATGCACACAACCATGATTTGACGACCGAGCAGGTGCGCCACGTGACGGCCGACATCATCGCCTCGCTAAGCTTCGCATCCGAGGCGCCGTTGGACAGGCCGGTCGGTGCGAACGGGGACTTCAACTTCTCCGAAGCGGACTCTCTGCTGCTACACGCCCCGTCTCTTGCGCTGAGGCGGTCGGCGCGCCAACGCCATGCGCGCGCCTCGCTCTGGCGCGCGGCGCCGGGGCGGATGTTGGAGCTTGGAGGGGGGCAGCCTAAACTGGCTATCTAAGCGTCTCAAACATCCGGCGGCGGACGCGAAAAGTGCCAAAAGTAGAAGAGTACGAAAAGTGCGAAAAGTAGAAAAGTAGAAAAGTGCCAAGAGTGTCGAAAAATGTGAAAAGTGCGAAACGTGCGAAAAGTAAATCGCGAAAAATGCGAAACGTACGAAAAGTGCGGAAAGTAGAAAAGTAGAAAAGTGCGAAAAGTGCGAAAAAGTAGAAAAGTAGACAAGTGCGAAAAGTGTTGAAAAAATGAAAAGTGCGAAACGTGCGAAAAGTAAAATAGAAAAGCGCGAAAAGTAGAGAAGCAGAAAAATGCGAACATGTACATAAAAGTGTGAGAAGGACGAAAGGTGCGAGAAGTACGAAGCAACACAGTGCGACAAGTTGAGAAACGCTAATAGGTGCGAAAAACAAGAAAGTCGAACCCTGATAAAACAGGGAACGTGCGTTTGAAACTTGCGATAATAACGAATGGCAGCAAAGCGGGACTTGCGCGATAAGAGCGAACGTGGAATGAGCAACGCTTTGGGAAGGAACCGCATTTTTAGCAGCGCGCAGCGCGAGAAGCAGGACAAGTTCGAATCGCGCGAATGGTTCAACATATTATAAACGAAAAACAAAGGAGCGGCAGGAGGGGCAGGAAGATGAGGCGTGGCCGTGTTCCACATGTGTTTTTCTTGCGTTTCGCTTGTCCTCGTATGGAGCACTCTTGTGTTTTTGTTGTCTTTGCTTTTTTTCTAAGTTTTTCGCGCTAGTTGCCGAGCGCGTTCAAAAACCTCGATCCGCGTCCAGTTCGCTGCCCGCATACTTGGGAACACGCCTGCTCAGGTGCACTTCCCGTCTAAGCCCCCCCCGTCTTTCTCAGCAGCTACGTCCATCGGCTGCAAAGCAAGAAAGGAGGGAGACGGCATCGAAGACGCCTCCGGCGAATCACCGCCGCCCCTTGCGTTTTTGGAAAGCGCTTCTGTGGCCAATCGTTGGGCCACAGGCCGGCCAAGCTGCCGGATGGGGAGGGGGAGGAGGAGGAGGGGGGGGGGATGGGGAGGAGGAGGAGGAGGAGGAGGAGCAGGAATGCGGCACGAGGAGACTGAAGAGGAGGAGGAGGAGGAGGAGGAGGAGGGCAGGAAGGAGCGGACCATGATAAGGAGAATGACAAGGTGGGTTTTGGGGCTATGTTGTGGCGAGGGGTTCTTCGAGGACTCGCGATGCCTTCTTGGCGCCATTTTGGGGTCCTCTTGGGGTCCTCTGGGGGCCCTCGTGGGGCTCTTTGGAGGTGTCCAGGGGGCCTTCCTGATGCTCTTTTGGGAGCTCTGGGAGCGCCTCTCGGGGCAATCTTGGGCCCCGCTGTTCAAAAACAGGCCGGCGGCTGCAATTCAGGCCCCCCGCCCCTCGGAGGCTCAAAAAGAGCGTCTTGGGGCTCTCTTGCGCCGCTTTTGGAACGCTCCTGAGCGCTCTTGGAGCCGTCTTGGGGCCCTCTCGTGGCCAACTTGAGGCCTCAAGAGCCCATCGGAAGCGACAAGACGAGAAGGCAACACACATATGTTTTCTGTTGGTTTTTGACAGGTTTGGGCCTCTTGGGGGGGTCCTCGGAGGGCTCGGAGGGCACTCGGAACCGTCTTGGGGCCGTTTTGGAGCCTCCTGGAGGCATGTCGGAAACTATCTTGGGCCATCTTGAGGTATATTGAGCCATCTTGGAGGCCATCTTGGCCTTTCCGAGACCCTCTTGGAACCATCTTGGGCCAAAAAGAACGCCCTGGCACCTCGCGCGGGAGCCCGTCCAGACCCATGGAGGAGGGGGGGCAACACCTCCTGAGCAGGGGGGGAAGGAGGTTGGAAAAATGAAACGCCTTAGACCACTTGCACCCTAAAGGGCTGGTGGGATATACTTCCGCTTTGGATGCGTTTCTGGTTTCATGTTTTTCGCCCGGCTATTGCGCGCGCCCCGTGTTCTCGGTTCACGTGGTTCGCGTTTCTCTCGCTCGCGTGTGTTTTACATGTTTTCCGTTGTTCGTGCTTCTCCTATTCGTTTCCGCGCGTTGCGGCCCCCATGTGAGGAAAACCGAAGAGGAGGAAGGATAACAGGGTATTCCGTGACATGTATATGTCCGCTTTCCTCTCTCCGGATTCTATTGGTTTTGCAATGTTAGCAGGACTGTCTGCCAAGCTTCTCATTGCTGAATTTCTCACAAGGAATTGACTTCTCAGCGTTCCGTAGGCTTCCGCGTCTCGGTCTTCCGATTTGTCGTGATACTGTGTCCTCGTAATTTCACATGTGTGTTCGCTGTTCTCGCCTTTCTCCGACGGCGCCTTGTTGTCTAAACTTTTCGCGTTCGTTGCATTTTTCGCGCGCCATTCGAACACTTCGCGCTCTTCGGCCTCTTGTGCGCATCGCTGTATCCATTGTCGCTCTTCTCTCGTTTTTCGCACTTTTCGCGTTTTTCTATTTTCCGAGTGCGCTTAAAATATTTCGCGCAATTTGTATCACTTTTCTTTTTTCGCGCTTTTCGCACTTGTCGCACTTTTCGCACTTTCCTACTTTTCGCACTTTTCGCGCTTTTCGCGCTTTTCTATTTTTCGCGCTGTTCGCGCTTTTTTATTGTTCGGGGCGGCCACCGGACGGATATCAAGACCCGGATCTAAGCAGCACAGGGAGCAGCCGACCCACTTCGTCCGCGACCTGAATTCGGAGGCCATCATCGACAAGGCGTACTGTTCGATGCCGAGCTGGCAGGCGCGCCAGCATTTCATCACGTCGGCGGTGCTCGACCCTGCGGCGACGGTGGCGGATAGAAAGATCTCTGGCCACACTGCCGCGATCGCGTGCATTGCCTCTCGCGCCCCCAAGCCCTCCGCGGATCGGGCGCTGCCGAAGCATCTCTGTCAAGAACCGTTATTTGCTCGTCTCAGGAGCTTTGCGAGGCGAGCGACTGGGTTTCGATGTCTCCGCCGTTCCGCCTCGAGCATTTTAAGTACTTGTTGAAGGAAGCGGGCCGCGAGACCCGTGACGCAGTCTTTCGCGATCGGCCCAGTCACCCTCGGACGCCGTTTTTGTTGGCACGTTCTCTTGCTCGGACAGCTTGCAGAAATGATCGCGCATGGGCTGAGCGGCTTCTGTCATCGCACCCTGCGGCCAGCGACCACCTTCGTCTCTCGGCGGCGGGCGCTGCGCTGCGTTACCCCCCCCACACCTTCCAGGAGCGGTCGGCGAGGGTGCCGCGAGAGGCGGCGGAAGTGGAGAAAGAAGAGTTGGCTTCGCGTATGAAATCTGGAGCCAGCCTGCGACAGCTTCGCCTCATGGTTCGCGCCGTTAAAAGGTGTGCTCGTCTCTGGCCCCCTCTTGGGCGTAGGCTAGCGCTCTCGGGCATCGTCTCGCCCGATGCCAGTCTCGTCACCGACCCTGATGCGAGGATCGTCGAGCTTGGGAAGTATTGGGAGCCCGCGTTCTCTCGGAAGCCCTGGGACCGTCGGTTGGCGACAGAATATGTACCGAGGCTGATTCCCGATCTCCCCGACGTTCCCTGACCCCCGCCTACCCCTCGTCTCCTCCGACGCGTTCTCGAACGTGCTCGCGATTCGGCCACTGGCATCGACGGGATTCCGTACCGAGCGCGGTTGGCGTCGCTTGTGGGCGTCGAGGTGTTTTGGCGTTGTTTGGAGCGGGTCCTGGATGGGCATGCGTTGTTTGCGGCCGCCAATATCACGTTGCAGGCCTTCCTCCCTAAGTCGATTACAGACAGTGAGTTGCGTGACGGTCAGTGCGCGCGTGCTCCTGACGAGGCACGTGCACTCGGGTTGCGCAACACCGATGTGAAAGTGCTGTCGGCCACGGTGAACGCTGCGATGCGCCCGTTCCTGCAACGCGCTGCCCCGCGCTGTCAACGAGGGCTTGTCCTGGGGAGGAACTTCGGCACGAACACCCTCGACATGGATGTCTCGGCTCGGCAGCTGCCCCTCACCCCCCACGGCTCCCAGGACTTCCCCATCATGTATTCCCTGGACTTCGGCCAGGCCTCCCCCTCCCTGAATCAGGAGTTCCTCCTCTTTGTCCTGGAGGCCTTGGGCCTCCCGCAGGGCGTCCTGGAGTTCGTTCGGCCCCTGTGCTCGTCGATCGAGGGGCTAGCGCCTGTTCGCGGGGTCTTCCAGCGGATCTACTGGCTTCGGAGTTGCATCATCCAGGGGCGCGGGCCCTCGGGGATTCTTTTCGCGCTGGGCCCCCTGTGCTTCCTTGGGGGCCCCCAGGCCTCGGTCGAGGGCCCCGCCTTGGGCCTGGCGAGGGCCTGTGCCGACGACGTCGGCGGCACGTTGTCGAAGCTGGTGCACTCGGGCCGCGTCGATCGCGCGATGTCGATCGCGTCGGCCATCGCTATCTCGCGCTAAAGGTTGCGAAATGCAAGATCGCGCCGCTGTGTGCCAAGTTCTCTGCGCAGCTCTCCCAGAGGATCTCGGAGGCGATCGCTGTCAGGATCCCTGAGTGGTCCTCGTTTGACGTTGCCCCGCCCCTGGTCTATCTTGCGATCCATTTGGGCCCCGCTGCTGGCCCCGCAGCCTCTTGGAACGATCCCGCGGCAAAATGTCGGCTAAGATCCGCTGCGATCGGTCGGGGAAATACGCCCGCCAGTTTCTCTTCCATCCTGCACAACACTCGCGCTGTGAGCACCTTATCGTGCGTCGCGCAGTTCGGGTGGATGTCGACTGCCCTTTTGAAGTTCGAGCTCGCGGTCCTCTCGCAGGTCTTCAGGATCCCTCTGGGCGTCTTCGTCTCTGCTTGGGGGCAGCTTGGCCGCTGGGGCGGCCCCCAGGTTGTTCGTCGGCTGCACCTCATGTGGCGTCGGCGGTTCGGGCGGCGCTCTACGTCTTCCCCGGGCGCGCGCCCTTGAGGGGCGAGCTCTGGTCATGCGCGGCGGCGAGGCCGCTCTGGCATACGCTGGACATGCTGCGGACAGGCGCGGCGTACCCCAGCTTCTGGCAGGCGCCTGCCTCTGTCGAGGTCGCGGCGGACGCGGTCGCGGGGCGCGCCCCCCCGCCTGCCCTGCAGGCTGCTCTCGCGCATGCCGCGCCCGCTGCTCGCGATGAGCTGCGTGATACCGTCGGACGGCGACCTCGGCCTCAACGCGCTGCGCACCGTGCTCTGCGCGTGGCTGCTCTACGCGACGATCCTCTTGAGCGATTGCTGTCGCTGCGGCTTCGGAAGGTGCTCGGTCGGCATGGCGCTGAGCTTGCTGGCGTCGGCTGGGGCCAAGTGCAGTAGGTGCTCGCCCGCTGCCCCTGCTCGTGGCCCTGGGCCGCGTTGCGGACTTGGGCTGGCGGATGGTTGCCGTCTTCGAAATTGGCCCACCCTCTTGGGAGCCGTGGCTGCGCCTTCGGGTGCGTCGGCCGCCCTGACCCCCTGCGGCACTATGAGCGGTTGCGACCACTCCACGACGCCCTGCGGGTGGCGCTAGCGAGGCCCTTGCACTGCCTTCCATGTGGTCTGCGTCCTCTATGACGGCGGCATATGCTATGCACAATGTGGCGCGTACGATTCTTGGTTGGCCGCTCTCCTGGCGGCAAGCGGTCTCGCGCGCGGCGGCTGACGTCCGTTCGACGCAGATGGCTTCGCCTCTCCGCATCGACGTCGCGGAGCGGGGCTCCTTGGCTGTGCGGTGGACTGCGGGCGTGACCCGCCCCCGTGCGGGCTCCTCGTCCTCGTCGACGTCTTAGGTGGCGTCGTCTTCGTCGCCCCCGCCTGCGTGGGCGGCATCCTCTTCGCGGCCCCCCTCGCCCTCGTCGCCTTCGTCGGGGGCGACGCGTCGTCTGAGGCCCTGGTCACCGCGACACTCTCCGCGGCTGACGCCGATGGCGTCAGACTCCGAGCCGTCGACGCCGCGGACCCTGATCGCGACGCCGCCTCGCTCGCCCTCGCCGCCGTCGCCAGGGGGGCGCCTTCTTCGCATGGTGCGCCGACGTCGAGAGCGGCGCCGTCTTCGAATATTGCGCCGTCAGAGCGAGTTACGCCGTCGTCAAGAATTGCGCCGCCCATGCGAGTTGCACCATCTTCTTCTAGTGCGCCGTCTTCGAGAGCTTCGCCGTCATCGAGGGCGGCGCCGCCCCTGCGCGTTGCGCCGCCTTCTTCTATTGCCACGAGTTCTGGTCCAGGAGTTGGGGGCACCCTCAAATTGCATCATGCGTGTGAGCGCCTTCGGCAAAATGAGACTGCCGCTCCTGTTCCCGTTCCGTTCCCTGCGCCGCCGCTTCTTCCCCTCGTTCCTTCGCCCCTGAGCGCTGCCGTTGCTGGCGCTTGCTCCCCACACACCTCATCGTCGCGTCGATCGGCACCTGTGCCGCCGCGCCCTCGGCCCTCTGGCCGCGGCGCTTGCCCTGCCGCGCCCGTCTTGGACGCCGAGTGCTTGGTGTTCGAGTCAGGCGCGCCCCGCGCCCTCGCGCCTGCCGCCCCCGCCCTGCCGCCCGCTGAGGCAGGTGGGCTGGCGCAGGAGGGATAAAGGATCCTCGGTACGCTCGTCTCTTTCTCCTCCTCCTCCTCCCCCTCCTCCTCCTCCTCCTCCTCCGTAGCCATGTGGGCCCAAGCCTGTTTCTCAAGCTGACCTGGGCCCCCCGTAATCTGTTATGTTTGCGACGGTCGCTTGAGCGCTCCTTCTTGCCAGATGTTCGTGGACGGCCACGTGGTCCACGGGCCAGGCGCATAACTTGTTAGCTGCGCGCATTCGCCCGCTGGAGACGCAATCCTATCGTGATCTGGCCTCTTCCCTCCAGCACTCTGCTCTTCGTCGGCGCGCGTACTTGCGCGAGGTATTGCAGCACAACGTTCATCACCCTTCTCACGCCGCGACGTCGACCAGACCGTTTGTTAGCGATCGGGTCTACAATTATTATCGGCGCTTGTTTCGGAGAGCTGTCTTGGAACGCCACGTCGTCTTCGACCAGGACCAGGCTGCGCAGGATCCCAGTGGAGTGATTTGGGCAAGGCATGACCGTCGTCGACAGCGCACGCGTCTCCGTTATGACGCACCTGCGTTGCATCCTTTTGCTTGCGACGGCCTACCCGACTCTGGCCCTGAGGGTGCTATCAGACAAGTATGAGTGGATGAGCTTCCTTCGGATTGTGGCCCGCCCACGCTGCCGCCCTACATCCCTTGCATCGCCGACGACTGGGACTACGCGCTGCTGGGTGAGCTACGGGGCGCCCTCGCGGCCCAACGCGCGGCTATCCAGCAGGTGATGGAACATGTCACCCTGCGCCAGCAGAGGGCGACTGAGGCTTCTCATCTCGCCTCTTCTGCTGCTGAACAGGCCAGCTCGTGCTTCTCGATCACGCAGGTTGTGGAACAAACGAATGAGAAGCAGTTTGCGCCCATCGCTGAGTTAGTCGGGATGGACATGGCGATTCTTGAAGCTGCGCTTTCAGGAAAGCCGGCCGCAGCCATTCTTTCTTCGTTGATTTCGATATCGCGGATCTGGGAGCGCGCCAGGAGGCCGTGGAGCAAGCATTCCTCGACCAGCGCCTTGCTACGGAGAGGATTGTTTCTAGTCTGCGTTCTGCACATGCTGACTTTGCTGCCGAATTCGTGCATCTCATCCCGAATGCTGCCACTGTGAACGGCCAGCTGGACGCAATGAGGGGGCTGCTCCATTCCCGTTGTGCTAAGCTACATGATGAGCTGCAGGCTGCGTTGGCCAAGGGCCAGGCGCTTCTCAATGAGACTGTCAAGAACTTGCGCGTGTTCCACCAACGATTGGTTCAGATAGAGACGGACGGTTTTTCACCAAATAAGCTATCTCAACTCATGCGTATTCCTGTGGATAAGCTCTGGGATGACTGCCAAGAACTGATCACTGCTTCCCGTGACGAGGTATGCGATTTCATGTCTTCGATTCGTGACACCAAGCTCGGCGAGATGAAGCCGCGGGTACAGGATTTGTTTGCTGATAGCGCTGCCCAGATTGAATGGGCGACAGCGGCGGTCAAGCGAATTATTCAGGAGTGTGCTGCCAAAGCTGCTGGCCATGTAGTGGCTCTACAGCAGTTGGCTCCTCCTCCTCATTCGCCTCCTCCTCCTCCGCCTCATCCTCCTCTTTCTCCGCCTCATCCTCCTTCTCATCATCATCATCATCATCCTCCTCTTTCTTCTGGACCCTCGACCGTCACGACGTGGAGGAATCACTGCGACACCAAGGGACGGGAAAGGCATTTGTTCGCTAGCCTCGCTCGGCGATGGGGCCACTTGGAGGTCTTGGAGCGCCCGTGCACACGCCTGGGCCTCGAGCATCAGAGGCTTGAGCCCCTGAGCCTCGAGCGCCGAGAGGGGGAGGAGCGCCGAAAGGGGGAGGAGGAGGAGGAGGAGGAGGAGGAGGAGGAGGAGGCGGAGGAGGAGGAGGAGAATGGAAGAGGAGGAGGAGGAGGAGGAGAATGGAGGAGGAGGAGGAGGAGGAGGAGGAGGAGGAGGAGGAAATGGAGGAGGAGAATGAGGAGAGGAGGAGGAGAATGGAGAGGAGGAGGAGAGGGAGGAGGAGGAGGAGGAGGAGGAGGGAGGAGGAGGAGGAGGAGAGGAGGAAGAGGGGGGAAAGGAGGAGGAGAAATGGAGGAGGAGGAGGAGGAGGAGGAGGAAGGAGGAGGAGGAAGAGGGGGGGAAGGAGGAGGAGAATGGAGGAGGAGGAGGAGGAGGAGGAGGAGGAGGAGGAGGTAGAGGGTGGAGGAGGACGCCTCTCGGGGGGGACGTTTCGGCTGCTGGTCGCGCCCAGGGGCGGAGTGCCAAGCCTGAGATTTTGGCGCCGCCTGCCTCGCGCACGGGGCGACTGCGCTTCGCTTCGGGACTCCAGGGCCCTCGCTCACAGATCCAGCCCGAGGACGGCCGCAGAAAGATTGTGTCCAGGGCCCCGCTCGTGACCTCGCACGATGTTGCATGTGTTGTTCGCGGCGTCGGGTCTCATGGAAAGGAGGTCATCGAGGGCGCGCCAGAGGGCAGTGCCAACTCTGACGTCGTCGCGTTGCGAACAAAATCACAAAGAGAGGTTTTGGACATTGTTTGGCCCCTGGGGCCGTTGCCGAGCCTCGGGGCCTTCAAGAAACGATTCAGGATGAAAAGCCAGTCCCAGGGAAAAGGGGTCCAGACGTCTGGGGAGCCGCGCTGTGAAAAGATCAGGACGCCGGATGCTTGGAAGGGGTAATTAGAGAAGCCACCACCTCCTCGTGAAAGTCGAGGGTCCAAAAGAAAGAGCAGGAGGAGGAGGATGAGGAGGAGGAGGAGGAGGAGGAGGAGGAGGAGGAGGAGGAGGAGGAGGGGAGGATCGATGATCGAGGAGATTTTGGACGTGCTTGGGCGTCTTGGGGAGTCCTGGGGTTTGGGATGGCGGGCCCAGCGCCAACTCGCGATCTCCGCGCGGACATCCCAAAGCCTACTCGTGGAAACAGGGACCACACTGGGCTCAGGAGGGGCTTCTTTTTTAATAATTGTTTAGCCGATCGGCGCGGGCCCTCGCACCCCCCCTCCCGCATGGAGTAGATCTTGGCTGTTTGTGGCGCCTGTTTCGAGCAGGCGGAGTCTTGCCTCATAGGACGCGCTGTCGCAAACCGTCGCATCAAGCAGAGGCCTGGAGCCGGACGCCCCCCCCCCCCTTCCGCCCAATGCCGAAACGCCGAAAAAGAAAACGCACAGGAGGGGCTCTGGCCTTCGAGCCGCTCCTCAGATCAGGGGGTCGGGGGCCCCTCCGTGTCCGGATCCCGCCGAGGCCAGAAGAGCCCCACCGATCCTCGCCTGGTCCCTATCGCCCCCCTCCTCCCCCCTTCCCCTGCTCCTCCTCCTCCTCCTGCGTTCACAGCAGACGAACTTGACACGATTTCGAAGGTGACGGATCAGGCTGTCGCGTACGGTTTCCAGTTCCAACCTGAATTCGAAACAGGGGCTCCTGACGGGTTTGGCTATGAATATGCCGAGTTTGGGTGTCGAGACTCCAGCATGCAGCCTCACGAGGCCCTTGCTGGAGAGATCTTTACCGATGGGTCCTGTCTCAAACCTGGAGGGCACAAAAATTATAACGTAGCTGGGTGGTCAGTGGTGGCCATCGATGGCCACGGTGACGTGTCTGCATACCTCATCGGGCGTGTGGGTAGATACCTCCCCCCCTCCTCCCCTGCTGCTGAGCACTGTGCTGTGCTTGCTGCTGGTCTCAATTCTCACCCACACGCCCAAATGTTTGTAGATTACCAAGGAGCCATAGACGTGCACCGAAAGGAAAGTTTTTCGCGGTCCGATTTCTATGGGGCCTTCAAGGTCCTCGGTGGCGCTTGCGCTACCCCCCTGGGTCCAAGGCTTAACAAGATTAAAGCGCACGTCAATATAAATGAGCTCCCAGAGTATAGTCCTGAGTGGCGACGAGCCAAAGGCAACGATGCTGCCGACAGATATGCGAAGATCGCCGCTGCTAGAGCCTCCCAACCGAGTCAGCTAGAGACCGAGTTGCAGGAAGGTCAGAGCGAGCTACTGGTCAAGTTTCTTACTTACGTTTCAGAAGCCTTGCAGTTATGGCCACCTGTAGCCCCCAAGGTTGGTGCCAAAGCTTTCGACAAACCGATGCTGTGTTTGAACCCGCCCACTGGGGCCGCGTCGGCTGGCCTCTCGTGGGGCCTTATCCCTCCTCCTCCTCCGCCGAGGCCCCCGCTCGCCTCCGATATCCAGCGTCGAAAGCATCAGTGGCACCCCTGGGGGAAGAGTTTCATATGTACAGCCTGCCGCCACAGTTGCGCTACTAGTGCAGCTAAGGCCAGACGTGACCAAGAGGACTGCCCTGGATACTGCGAGTTTCACCGTAGCCTTGTGAGCAATCCGCGAGGCCACAAACTCTATTTCTTTGGCTACGAAGATGAATGCAGTCCCTTGAGCCTGATTTTGCGCTGGACCTGTGGAGCCTTCACCGAGAGCACCAGAGGCCTAGCCGACGAATGTCCTGGAGAGCCCCCTAATCACGGTAGACGTCTGCAAAAGCAGCGAGCCGCGGAGGGTAGACATCCCAAGGGGGCCGCGAATTCACCAGTTGTTTTGCGATCACCGATCCCTCTGGCCCAGCTAGTGAAAGAACTGGCTGAGACGAACCCCACCGACCTCGAGATTGGTAATCCGAGTGGGGGAAGTGCTGCATGGGACGTTTCACGAGACGAGATCCATCCGCCTGTCTCCGAGGTCGCCCTCGCTTGCCAGGAAAGCCCCCCAGAGGGGTAGCGGATTGCGGCCCTGGACGGCCACACCCCTCTTCAGTCTGAGCGCTGGTCCTCCTCCTCCTCCCCCTCCTCCTCC
>CAUYUJ010001397.1:47500-101706 GCA_963575745.1 Prorocentrum cordatum
TCATCCCCCTGCTCCGAGTTTCCCTCGCCCACCCCCCGTCCTCCCCACCCCCTCTCCCTCTCTCCCTCCCTCCCTCCTCCCTCCCCCCTTCCTTTTTCCCCGTTCGGCCCTCCCCCCTTACCTCCCTCCCTCCCTCCCTCCTCTCCTCTCCTCCTTCTCCTCCTCCTTCTCCTCCTCCTTCTCCTCCTCCTTCTCCTCCTCCTCTTCCTCCTCCTCCTCCTTGTCCTGACGGAGGTTTTCGGGACCTTTCCGGAGGAGGTTGCCGGGCTTTTTGTCAGGGGTGCTTTGGGTTTCCCTGAATTCCCCTGCGGCTTTCGCGCAGTGTCGGCGCATCGCCTCCCCAAGGGCGCCTCGCCAGGGGCGTTCCGAGGGCGCCCGAGTCGTCTTGAGCCGCCGCCAGATACCCGAGTCAAGACCCGAAGGCTTCCGCGCTGCTCTCCGCGGCGGGTGCCACGAGGGTTGGGAGCAGGGGCCGCGGAGGGGGGGCCTCCTCCGCTTCTCCCCTCCGCCTCCTCTTCTTCCTCCTCCTCCATTATTCCTCTACCTCCTCGCCTCCCTTCCTCCTTCCTCCTGGGCCTCCTCATCCTCATCCTCATCCTCATCTCCCTCGGGGAGGGAAGCGGGGCCAGAAGGGGGAGGATCAGGCAGGAGGGGTTTGGTCAGCAGTGGTGATTGGGTGGAGCGGAGGAGGGAGGGGAAGATAACGACGAGGGGGGAGGTGGAGAAGGAGGAGGAGGAGGAGGACCAGAGCAAACCAGAGATGCCTACTCCATGTTGCCATACACCCTCCCGTCCCAAGTTCCCTGCTCACTCGCCCGTGCAAGTCCTCCTTCGCCTTGCAAGAAGCACCCGCCTTGAACGACCAGCACTTGGGTCTGCCGTTTAGGCGACGCGTCCGCTTGAGAAATGAATCTCAGCCAGCGTTGGCTCCAAATAGATGGTGGGTGATGATGACGATGAGGACGATCCTGTTAGCCACAGGCGCACACTCCAGTCCACTGTACTGGACCGTACTGGACCGTGCGGCACAGCAGCTGCGTCAGGGGCCACAGGGGTTCGGGGCGACATAGAAATTGGGGGGGCAACTGACCAATTAGTAGGGTTTGACTTTGAACTCCTACAGGGCAGGCCTATTTGGATAATGGAGTGGGTTGCACCTTTCTGGCGCGTAATCAGGAACGCGAAAAACTGTTAGTATACAGCTCATCGGGTTGTCCAGCAAGACCCCCCCTTTCGAAGAATGACCGCCCCCCCCTCACCCATCCGTGTCACTGGTGGCAGAAGTGAGCACGTACACAAATGAGCTTCGAGGAATTATTCAGCGACGGCTTTGAGAAGGAGTCGCCATGGCGGCTCTGTGCAGCGCTACGTGCGTTGAAGCTTCGGGTGTTTCAACGTATCACACTCCCGTGCGAGAGCCGCATTTTGAAAAAGGCCTGTCCCCCACCCAGCGAAACCTTCATGCAACAAGGAAGCGCGCGGCGCTGAGGAGAGAGCTCCATTATGAAAGCGACCCGTGCTGAATCCTTGGAATTGCTGCAAGAGTTTGAAAGGGGTGTTCGCGGCACTGGTGAAATCCCCACTTTGTAAAGGAACCGTAGTCCATCTTTGAAAGAGCGTGTTCTACCGCTGCTGGCGGAAACCCGGGGGGGGTCACTACCGGTTCGAGCCCCCCCCCCCTCTGGAAAACCGGGGGGGTCACTACCGGTTCGAACCCCTCCTGCCCCCCCCAGTTCATCATGCAAATGGGGGGGGGTCACTACCGGTTCGAACCCCCCCCCCCCCCCTCGAACTCGAAAACCGGGGGGGGTCACTACCGGTTCGAACCCCCCCCCCCCCGTCGAAAACCGAGGGGTGGTGCGGACAGTGGTGGGGACGGTGGTGGTGGGGACAGTGGTGAGGGGACAGCGGGACAGTGGTGGGGACAGTGGGACAGCGGTGGGGACGGTAGTGGTGGGGTGGTGGGGACAATGGTGAGGACAATGGTGGGAACAGTGGGGACAGTGGGACAGTGGTGGGGACAGTGGTGTGGGGACAGTGGGAATGTGGTGGAAACAGCAGGACAGTGGAGGGTACAGTGGTGGTGGGGACAGTGGTGAAGGCGGAGGCGAGGACGGCGGTGGGACAATGGGACAGAGGTACAGTGGGGACAGTGGTGGGAACAGTGGGACAGCTCAGTGGGACAGCGGAGGAGTCAGTGGGACAGTGGGGACAGTGGGGATAGTCGTGGAGAAAGTTGGGAAAGTGGAAACGTGGTGGGAACAGTGGCGGGGACAGTGGGGGACAGTGCGACAGTGGTGGTGGCACTGGTGGGGACAGTATGGGCGGTGGTGGAACCAGCGGGGACACAGGTGGTGAGGACAGTGGCGCTGGGAACAACAGCGGGACAGTGGGGGATGTGGTGAGGACGGTGGTAGGGACCGGGAGTCGTTTGCTGGAGGTGAGAGGGGAGGTGGGGAGAGGTTCGAACTTGTAACCCCCCCCCATCGGTTTTCGAGGAGGGGGGGGGGGTCGAACCGGTAGTGACCCCCCCGGTTTTCGAGTTCGAGGGGGGGGGCGGGGGAGGAGGGGGGGTTAGGGAGGGGGGTTTTTGCCGGGGGAAGGAGAGGGGGGGGGGAGGGGTTCCAGCAGGGGGAGGGGAATTTTCGGGAGGGGGGGGGGGAACCCCCGGGCTCCGGAGGAAAAGGGCGGCAATTTTCCACAGTAAAGCGGCGGTGGATCACGCCCTCTCCCATCTTTGAAGCGGCTGCGAGCCTTTTGAGTATGGCCAGAGTCTAGTATCCCCGAACAGCATGTTTTGGCCAAGGTGACTCATAAGAGCGTTCGCGCGTCTTCCTGCTCCTGATCCATCTGCGCCTTCGGCGTCGTCGTCGAGCTTGTTGTGATCATCGTCGTCGTCTTCCTCCTCCGCATCCACATAATGTTTGACGCTTCGCGTGTCCCCGCCAGCCTATCCAAAGCCGACGCACAGGCGAGTTCTGACGACCATGGAAGCGTAGGAGCATAATGGGGGACAGTCGTTATCGCTCGCGGGAGGAGGAGGAGGAGGAGAAGGAGGAGGACAAGGACGAGGAGGAGGAAGAGGAGGAGGAGGAGGAGGGATGATGCAGGAGGGAGAAATCTGATGAATGTGCGGACGAGGGGGAGCAGGAGGAGGAGGAGGACGAGGAGGACGAGGAGGAAAAGGGCGAACTGAGGAGCCAAAAACCCTTTTGAATGCCTCTCGGAGTCTCGTCGGATGTCGCTTGGGAGTTTGTTGGAGGTCCCTTGGGCAGTCTGAGGGGGCATCTTGGCGGGCGTGGGGCCGTCTCTGAGCGGCTTGGGTGATTCGAGGATCCTCTTGAGGCCTCTTGGGGGTGTCTTGGGAGCCTCGTGGCGGCCATGTGGGCGCCTCTTGGAGCCGTCTGGGCGCCTCTTGGGGCGCTAGTGGGAGCTTTCGTGACGCTCTTGGAGCCACACTGGATGACAACAATTAGCCGCGCCCTTCTAGAATTCCAAATCGCCTCTTGGGGCGCGGTTGGGGCGCTCTTGGAGCGTTCTTGGGCCTTCTTGGGGCCGTATTAGGGGTTCTTTGGGGTCCCTCTTGGGGCCCTCTCGGGCCATGCCATCTTGAGGCTTCGGACGGCCATCGGAAGCGAAAAGGCGAGAAAGTCAAAAACATTGATGTTCCTTAGGTTGTTGAAGGATATGGGTCTCTTGGGGGCCTCCTCGGGGAGCTCTTTGGCCATTTGGAGCCGTCTTGAGGCGGTCTTGGGGCTTCTTGGAGCATCTTGGAAGCCGTTTTGAGCGATCTTGCTCAAGCCATTTCGGCTCAAGTAATCCATGTCCCAAAGCAGCTGGCGATTATGTTTCTGTCCATACCCCGAGGACCACCCAGTGATTGCCCAGCATGAGGTCCTAATTCAGACGGTTCGCATGCTCTTCTCTCCGCTGGCGTAGGGCAGGTGCTATCAGTTGCTTCGTGGTCTTGCATGTTTGACAGATACAACATGGGCTGTGACACAGACAACCGCTCTTCCTGCAGTGATTGCAAGAGCCGCAGCGCCGCCAGCTGTCACAGGAATCAACGGGAACGCTTTCGACAGGGCTAACCCCGTGACCACAAAAGGCGCGATCGAGACGGCGACAAAGACCAAGACCGAGACAGAGACAAAGCACGCGATCGACAGTTCAACTTTCCTGGCCATCAACGGGATGCTTCCGCTCCTGGACGAGGTGGTCGCCCCCTGGGACCCAGTCGGCGTGAACCAGCCGACGCCCCAGATGGCATCCACTCAGCCGCAGAACGACACCCAAGTGGACAGCACGCTGCAGCTGAAGCAAACAGTATCCCCATTCCGACTTCTGATGGCGCAATGGGACGCCTTGCAGACGCAGCTCCAGGTGCAGGCCCACTTCAAGCTCACGGCTCCTGGGCCGCATCCTCATCTGGACCGAACGTTCAAGCAGAACTCAAGCGTCACTTCCGCCGTAAGCCACCATTTCCAACACACAAGGACCGCTACTCACTGCAAGCATCCGACATGAAGCCGCTACCACAAGACGTCTGGACGGTCAAGAACAATATGTCGCGGCGATCAGGAATGCTCGAGTTCCACAAAGAATCGCAACATAAAGAAGTCTGGGTCGCTAGTACCCGCAACAGCCAGTAGCTCAGCTTCTCCGAGCGGGACCGCGACCCCGACCCCACTATCTTCATCTTACCTCGCGCGCAGCCAGTGGCCTCTGCACCAGTTTTCTCTGCCATTGGGAAATGATCACAGCCGCCAAAGGGGCAGAGCAGCAGTGCAATATTCACGGGGAAGGCCCCAGTCGCACAGGTTAAGTGCAAAGCTCCGCAGAGAGCGGTGCGTCTCCATTCCACACGCAGTCGCCCTCGCGCGTGCGCTTGGATTTCTTTGGCGCGGAGGTGATCGTCGATTCGAAATTCGAACGCTGACAGTGCGCGTCATCAACCAAGGCCAGCTCGTTCCACTCCACATTGACCCAGACAAGAATCCCGCTGCATTCAAATGGAAACTCAAGCCAAGAGGCCATTCACACTGTGCCAGAGCCACCATTCGAATCTGGCGGGCACGACGCGATCAAGGGCGCATATTATGCGAAACCTCCCCCGCCACCAAGCTGGAGAGCGCGAACATGGACGCAGCTGCATTCGCCTGGTGGAACCAGGAGGCCCTGACCAAGATACCTATCAGCAAGGCCACTATCGCCGCCGAGATTTCCGCTCTCGACAAGGCTGAAGACAACGCGCAATGGGATTCGAGAGGCGGTGGGCCCCCTGGGCGACCGCGACCGGGGATGAAGGCCATTCTGGACCGCCGGGCATCTTGACGCGAGCCGCGAACGCCTCCTTGCTGCACCTGGCCGACCTGCCCCACATTGAGCGCCAGCTGGGGAACGCGCGGGGCGCTCGCAACCTCATTGGTCAGGCCTACGCCCGCGCGCACAAGTCCCTGTTCTCCACGAGCATGATCGCGCGCCAGAAGACGGGACGGGCGCTTCCAACCGCGGGGCGGGCACTTGCAGTGGTAAGCATGCAGCGCATCGCGCCCCAGACACTGGGACTGGCGCGCCCGGCCTTTTGGGCGGGCATTTCCGATGACAGATGCGCAGCGGATTGCGCGGCGGGCATTTCCAAGTGAGGAGGCGCAGGGAACGGCGTTTCTCGCGCATGCCGCTCCTCGTCGGAGTCCCTTTCTCATCGTGCGCGTCTTCGCCGGGCTCTTCGATCCCTTCGTCGTCGTCTTCCCCCGCGTCCACTTGCTCTTCCGCGCCCAGGACATCTCCCCTGGCGCAGCCCGTGGATACTCTCCGTTCGCCAACGCCCGCAGCTTCGCCATCGGCCTCCATTGGTCAGCTGGCATGCCGGAACGCCCTGGGCCTTCTCTGCCACGACGCCCGCATGCGATGGGCCTTTTTCAACAAGAAAGCACTAGGGAGCTTGCGGCTCCCAGCAGGACGCGGCAGCCCGCGCTGCCGAGCTCCCGCGCCACTGCGATGTTTAAAGCAAGGGCTGCGAGGACAACAGAGGCAAAGGTGGAGTTGCCATCATGGCTCCTTCTTCAACACCAACAAGGTCAGAGGCGGCCCGCCAGCCCCTCGCCGCTGCACCTGGCCGAGTCGCGGCGCTGCGCGTCACCGACCACAGCGCGGAGTTCGAGATGCTGATCATGACCATTCACGGCCATGCCTTTCGCTTAGAAGAAATGGGCACGGCCACTGCAGCACGGCGCCGCGTTCCAGGACGGGCGCGCGGCAGCCCGACGCAGAGCGCGCGCGCGGCCATGGGCGATTCCAGCACGGCGCCATCCAATCCTTCCACTTCCTGGGCCCGACGCCACGCTGGCGACCGAGGGCTCCAGACGCCCAATACCAACTAGAACAAACACGCCTGAGGCAATTCTTCCTTCCCATGACAGAGCTCTCGCACCCCCACCCACCCACCCGCGCTTTTTCGGCGGGCGCGCGAGCCGCCGCAGCCATCGACCGCGCATTCATCTCATGGACGGGCACTGACCTTATCAACGCGGACGCCTGCCCACTGATCTTCAGAGATGGAGCTGATCCCTCTGACGCGTGCATTAGTAGTGGCCACGCCATGCCGCGCCTGCCCCTGACCTCAGTCACCGCCGCGCACATCGAGGATCAGGCCATCGACCCAGCCATCTGCCATGACCCGTCCTACCAGGCGCATTTCCAGTTCCTGCAGACCCACGTCGCCAAGGTCAACCTCGCTCTTGTGGCGGCGCGGCGGCGACGCGAGCTCGCCGCGAAGGAGGCGGCTCGGCTTGCGCGGAATCTTCAGCAGCGGGCCTTTCCGAAGGGCCGCAGTCGATGGGCCCCCAACGGGCCCCTGATTGCCACGAGGCCCATTGCCGGAGTTTTCTGGCGCCGCGATCGGGACGCGGCGGCTCTCCTCATGGCGGTGACGGAGTTGGGCCACAACCACCTTGAGATCAATCACGAAGGTCCCCATCTCGAGCCTCTCATCGAGTTCGACGCCGCCACGGACAGCGCAGCTTCCGCCGATCACTGGCGCCGCGTCGCCATTGCCATTCAAAACTAGGAGGAGGGCCGCGTCGAGCAGCTGGACCGCGCCAGCTCCCGCAGGATTGCCACGCAGCCCATGCGGAAGGGCACGGGCGTTGAACCCGCTCAGAAGCCGTCTGGTTCATATAGGAGTCCGGAAGAAAAAAATCACACAAAAACTGCCATGACACCCGAGACCTCGCCCAGACCCCAGACGGGGCCCCCAGGGGCCTCAAGAAGCATTGGCAGCCCATCTTCTCCGGAATCGCGGTCTCCGACGCGGTCCGTCATTGCTCGACCCCCCACCCCCTGTTGTTCACGTCGGCGGGCCTCTGGGCCCCCTCGCCCAACGTTTCCCAGGACGCCCTACGGAAGGTCTGACGCGCGGCCGCCGGCCCCGACCAGCTGCCGCATTCTGGGCGGGCTACCAGCTCAGGTTCCCCCCGGGTCGCCCATGGCTTGATGACGCAGACGTTCGCGACAGGCCTCGCCCCGCACTTGTTCAACGATCATGCGGTTGCTTTCCTGCCCAAGGGCGAAGGGCCCCAAGACCGGTTTGCTGTTCTTTCGCGCGGCAGGAGCTACGCGGCCCCTCTCGGTTCAGAATTGCGATGCCCAGCCCATCGCGCACGTTGCGAACAGAGGGCCGGTGGACCTGGTTCGCGAGCGCACTGAAGACATTCCAAAAGTTTCCACAATGGGTAAGAATTTCCGAGATCACGCGGGCGCCCTCGACTCTGAGGCACGCAGACCAGGCCGCGCCCCCCAAGCCCGCGAGCCCCCCCTGTCTGTGTGAGTTATGACAGTAAGGCTGCGTTTCCATCGCAAGGATGGACCTGCCTACTTGCTGCCCTCGAAGCCCACGGGGCCCCCCCAGGACGCGCCCGCGTCATTGGCGTTTCGCGCAGCTCCCCAGCCCTGCGCACCTAGCTGAGACGCTGCAGAGACAAATTGGAAAGCGCGGTCGCTCCTACCCCTCCCCCTCCCCCCCCCCATCCTCCTCCTCGCCCTCCTCCTCCTCCTCCTCCTCCTCCTCCTCCTCCTCCTCCTCCTCCTCCCCCCCCTTATCCTCCAAGCTGCTTTTCATCGAGAGATTGCCAGGGGGGGGGGCTCTCCGCGCGCGACCCGAAGTACATCGTTGGCCGCCGCCCATGGGAATCTTTTACGCGGTTCAGCGGCAGGGGCGGCGATTATATGGCTGGCAGGAGTACTTTCTCCCCTCTCCGTTCGATGCACCCCGATAGCGCACTGCGATTTGAATGATGGGATCGGCGAAGTTCGATCGGACGGGGCGCGGGCATCAGTCGATTCCCATGCGGCTGGCATACCGAACAGAGAAATGTTTGCGAATGGCGCAGGACACCGGATGCGCATGCTGACGGAGACTCACGAGCTCGTGGCGGGGATCACCTGGGGCTCAGAGCTTGAATCCACGTTTTTCGGCACCACAGGTAATTCGAGCATTGATTCTTTCTTTCTCCTTCAAGCACTGCGTGATTCAGTGGCCGCGCGCAGGGCTCACTACAGACTGGTCTCGAAGTTGCAGGCCATCAGAGGAGTGTCTCCGAAGGATCATCTTCCGCCGGTGGCAATTTTACGCTACGAGAAGCATGGCGGCGCAGCGGCTGACACGCAACACAGAGAGGAGAGGATGTGGATCGGCTGATGCAGTCGCTGCGGGAAGGACGGAGCCGCGCAGAGTTTCTGTCAACATTGAAGGCGCGGTGTGATTCTTTACATGCGCAGTGGCTTCGCGACAATACTTCCCCCGATGAGATCATCGATGTGCTAGAGCGAAGTTTAGTGGAGCCTGGTCAGGCATGCAATTCCCGAACTCGCGATCTAAGACCAGAGCATTCATCGGACCGCGCGCGACGCCGCAGTCCTTTGGCACAACGAGTCGCGCTTCGGAGTGGCATGTATAATGCCTCCCCCGAGGAGGCCCTTCGCATCGATCTGGAGTTGAAAAGATTGACTCAACAGCTTTTTTGGATCGACGCCGATCAACCAGACGGCTTCGAACTCAGCTTGCTTCCGAAGCAGCGGAGCTCTGGCACAGGGGACGCACGGCAGAAGGAACGCGACTGGCCCGCCGCGCTGCCCGCGCTCGCTACGGGCCGAGGCGCCGCGACGGCCGACTGGCACGCTGCGCCCCCCTTTTGTCGCGAAGCTCGGCTAGCAGCGCGGGGCGAGTCTGGGGCAGAAGGAGGCACGGAGGTGGTCGAATAATCCTGTGGCAAGTGGAGGGACTCGCGGATGGATACAGGGGCCTGCTATTCCGACGTCTCTAACGAGGAGATATTACAACGAGTCAAAGAAGATGCACAAGCTATTCGGAAATATGCTCGACGGGCCCCCACGAGAAAATCAGCGCGGAACCGCGCCGTTAGAGATCTGGCACCAGTGCACGTGGCCAACTTGTCGCGTTCGTTGTCGGGCTGGGCTAGGATCGGGGACTAAGCTGATATCGCCGCAAGGTTTCTGGTCTCTTCGGCCTGGGTCTAGTTAAGATGAGGGAGTATCAGGAGGGGCCGCTTTATTGGGACAAGTCTAGGGGTGCGAACATCCCCAAGGAGCTGGAGGAGGGCCCCAAGGGAGTTCGAGCGGTTCATGTTCTACCGTTCGCGGGCAAAGCTTCTTTCTCCAACGAACTAAAGGTTCAACCGACGGTGGCCGGCCATGGGTTTGTCAAACACCGACGTCGGGAAATGCTGTACTAATTGCGTTACTACAGGATGGAGGGCTAGAAGGATGGGGGGTACAGATTGCAACACGTTTAAGGACATGAGCATCGCTTTTGCAAGTTCGACCTGGTCTGACTTGGGCCAGACAGCTTCTCCTGCGGCAGCTGAGCACGACCAAGCACTCTGTCGTCAGCGCTACCGCTCGGCCATTATCGAGCTCGACGCACAGGAGGGGCCCCTCCTCGCGCGACCGTCGAGGACCCATGGGAGACACAGCCCAGGGCTTCATGGGCACCTTCTCGAGAGCAGTACTAGGTTGGAGCTACTCACTCTTGCGCAAAGCGCGCCGATTTGAGATCACAGGATCTCGCTTCTTGATGGGCCGACCCCACGGCCGATTCTGTTTTTAACAAAGCATGCAGACGACCTCCAGAAGATGAGATTTGCTGACGAGGGCAGTACACTACGTGATTTTCTAGACAAACTTGGGAGGGTGGACGGTCTGCTAGATGAGGCCCTAGAACCAGACAGGCATAGGCAGAATATTAGCAAGCAGGAGGTGTCGTTTTATTTCGCACAGCACGATCATCACGCGCGTCGCACGCTCAGGGCGATCAGATCAACGATCCAGGGGCGATGTCCGATTGTGTTCGGTATATTGGGCCGTTCCTGAAGACCCGGGACACAGCGCGCCGCGAGGTTTCTAGATGCTGCGAGATGACACGAAAAGCTTCTTACCGATTGGGCGGGGCGAGGTCTCCACAAGTGGCGCCGCGCTTCATTGCAGGGCCAGGCGTTCAACATGTTAATCAATGGACTCGAACCGTTTGCCCTCCAGCAGGGCGGCCATGACAGCTTGGATCGGCGTTTGGCCGCTCTGCGTCGCAATGTGATGGGAGGTGCAGCCACGAACCAACGAGGCGATGGCACGGTGCGTTCTCTCAACAATTTGCAGGCCCTGTGCAACTGGCGTCTGACAGGTTGCAAAATCGAACTCATTATTCGACGTTTGAAGATTTACCAGTCGAGGGCCCTGCGCCCCGCTTGGCATGCCCAGCCTTTTCGCGCAAGTATCGGCGCGCTCGTGATCGAGGAGTGGGTTGGATATGAGCCTCACCTGCAGGAGGGAATACCGACGGCCTCGGCATCTCCGCGGGCGAAACAACTGGTCCAGGACCTGGAGTTCGCGCCAGAGCGTTTGGAAAAGTATGCGATTGATGAGCTTCTTTCAGATTTGAGGATTCTGTCAGACCCCGAGGCCGCCGAGGACTTTGTAAAAGAAAAATGATTAGTATTATAATTAGTTCCCTACCTAGGCTCTTAAAGGGCCGGGCAGCGGGGCCCGCCCCGGGCGGTCCCCCCAGTACCCTCTCCGCGGTTCCCCCAGGATCCGCCCCGCGGTTCCCCCAGTTACGTCCCCTGGGTTCACCCAGCTTAGCTTGGCTCAGCTTAGCTTAGCTTAGCTCATTTCATTCTAGTTTAGCTTAGCTTAGCTTAGTTTAGCTGAGTGTTGCCTAGCCTTGCTTACCTTTTTTTAGCTTAGCTTAGCTTAGCTTAGCTTAGCTTATCTCATCTTAGCTTAGCTTAGCTCAAGTTAGCTTAGCTTAGCCTGGCTTAGCTTAGCCTAGCCTAGTTTAGCCTAGCTTAGCCTAGCCTAGCTTAGCTGAACTTAGCTTAGCTTAGCTTTGTTAAGCTTACTTCAGCTTAGCTAAGTGCAGCGCAGCATAGCGCAGCGCAGCATTAGCACAACATATCCTTGCATAGCATTGCCAAGCATAGAATAGTATAGCATAGCATAGCCCAGCATATCATAGCATAGCGTGGCAGATCATAGCGCGGCATAGCATAGCATATCATACCATAGCATTGCTTTGCATAGCACTGCGCAGCATATCATAGCATAACATAGGATATCACAGCACCGCATATCATAGCATAGTACAGCGCACCATAACATAGCATAGCATGGTATAGCATAGCATAGCGCAGCATAGCATCATATCATAGCCCAGCAAGACAGAGCGCAACACAGCATAGCACAGCATAGCATAGCGCAGCATAGCATAGCGTATCATAATATAGCGCAGCATAGCATAGCACAGCAAATCATAGCATAACATGACACATTGCAGCCGAGCGTACCCTAGCATAGCATAGCATAGCGCAGCATAGCAAATCATATCATAACATAGCATAGCATAGCGCAGAGTAGACGGCATGTAGATTCAGGTGTAGATGTAAATGTAGCTGTCGGTGCAGATGTAGATGTTGCTTTCATAAATGCTCCAACTCCTAGGTAGGGTCGCACTGGGATATTTTTTTATACATAAACAGAATTTCGCGGGGCCCATGGCCGGGGAGTTCGGGGCGGACATCCCCCCTCCCTGGGTACGTATGCCTACAGCAACAACCCAGGTGGAGGACGAGGTGGGCGACGAGGGGACGGGGGGGGGCAACTACAGGTGCAAGATCGTAGACGATAACGGCAACACATGCAATGCTGCATGCAACGATCGCAAAGCTCTGTTAAGCCACATGCGTGAACACCATCATGTACGAAACCTTCCAGCCGTCCTCACGCCATGCATCATATGTATACATTGTAGGCGAATATGCTCAACGAGGGCGACCGCAGCTCGCCATCTTCTCGGGCCCGTTCTCAGAGGCAGTTGTGTAACGAGGGGCCCCACATCATTGACGGCATAGGCTCCGCCCCAGACGTATGGTTGTCCAGTGTGCGTACACAAGGCTGCTGATCTGGATGCACTCCGTTGCCATCTGTGCTCACATTTACCGTGGAAGCTACGGCCATATCGACCAAGGCCTCCTCCTCCCGAGGGCGCGACTCGCGGCGCTGGGAGCCATGCCCGAGCCCGCGACGCCGTCGCGGCTCAGCCCGGCGCAGGCGGGGAAGGCCAGAGGCAGCAGAAGGAGGTCAGGACAAGAGGGCGAAGACCGAGGGCGGCGGCGGCAAGAGCAGCGAGAAGAACAACGGCTAGTTGCTGATGCTGGTGGCTCGGCTTCTTCTAGCCACTACGCGTGGCATGGCAGACCTCTCGCTGGCGGCGCTCATCACGCGCGAGATGAGCGCGGCGCAGGGTTTCCCGACAGCGCTCGTGGCAGCGGGCAAGCAACGCGACGTCAAGAGCAAGGAGCTGGCGGATCGCGCGAAGGCAGGCGAGCAGATCGGGCGTGGAACGCGCCGAGGGCGAGGCCATCCGCACCTGCACATCTTCGCGGCGGGGACCCACTACATCGCGACGCGTGCCCACGCCGAGGGGGGCCAGGCCGAGAATGAGAAACAGTTGAAGTCGGGCGCGGAGGAGTTCTGGACCAGCACGGCGTCATCCAGCAACATCCTGACGCTCGGGGCAGCTGCGACGCACGTTCGCCTCAAGCTGCTGAAGAAGGACAACGCCGACCAGCGCTGCCTTGTGATTGCGCACTTCGACACGGAGAGCCCGATCGGCAAGCAGGCCCAGGATCTCTTTCTGAGGATCTTGGAGACAGAGGGGGGGGGGGGAGAGGCTCCACGGCAGCGCGCCGAGGGGCCCACTGGAGCGAGAGATATCATCAGCAGTGAACGGCACATGATGCGGCAGCAGAGTGAGAGACTAGCTTCGCTGGTTGAGCGCGGCCTGATTCAAGAGGAGGTAGCAGCCAGAGCGTCAGCAGGGGAACGGAGTCTGCCGTCGCCCCATGCACAGAGTGAACTGCCAGGCGTTCCAAGAGTAGTGCTGCCTCGTAGAGGCTCTGGCCGAGGGGGGGGGGGGGGGGGGCGGCGAGTCGGGGGCGGGCGAGGGGACGAGCACCGACTAACGAGAGCCAGCAGTAAGTAATAAAGTGCTTACTCGAGCTGTCTCCCGTGCCTTTCGAGCCGACCCTCAGCTGAGGTTGCGTGCTTCAGAGGCGCCGGCAGGCCAGCACCTTGCTCGAGGAGAGTGAACTACATAGTCGTATTTCAACAAGTCCGTAAGGGTCGAAGTTACCCGCCCCCAGAATCCCGTGCTTGGCTGATGCCCCGTCTGACAGCTGCGGATTCCGTGGGCTCGTCTCGTCTCGTCTCGCCTCCTTATCCTCCAACTCTCCCCCCTCCTCCTCCTCCTCCTCCTCCTCCTCCTCCTCCTCCTGCTCTTTCTCCTCCTCCTCCACCTGTTCCTCCTCCCCCTCCTCCTCCTCCCTCCCCCTCCTCCTCCCCTCCTCCTCCAACTCCTCCTCGACCTCCTCCTCCTCCTCCTCCTCCTCCTCCTCCTCCTCCTCCTCCTCCTCCTCCTCCTCCTCCTCCTCCTCCTCCTCCTCCTCCTCCTCCTCCTCCTCCTCCTCCTCCTCCTCCTCCTCTCCTCCTCCTCCTCCTCCTCCTCCTCCTCCTCCTCCTCCTCCTGCGCCTCCTCATTTCACTTCTCGTTGTCCCCGTCCCCATGCGAATCCTCATCCTCCTCCTGGCGCTATTCCTCATTCCCCTGATGTTCATCCTCTACCTCCTCATCGCACTACTCCTTTTCTGTTTCCTCCTGCTCCTCCTCCTCCGCCTCCTCCTCCTCCTATTCCTCCTCCTCCTCCTCCTCCTCCTCCTCCCCCTCCTCCTCCCCCCCCTCCTCCTCCACCTCCTCTTCCTCCTCCTGCTCGCCAAGTTCCTCTTTGTTTTCCTCGTACTCCTCGTGTTCCTCGTCCTCCTCCGCTGCTCGGTGCTCCTGGGTCGGGCGTCAGCGTTGGTGGTCGTGGCCCGGTGGTTGGTGTTCGTTGTTGCTTGTGGTCGGGCCCGTCGGTGGTCGGTCGTTGTTGTCGGCGGTCAGCACTTTGCTGCGTCGGTGGTGCTGCTGCATCCGGCGGCGGGGGCGGCGCCCGCGGTCTGCGGTGCTGCACGCGGCGCGGGCGGCGCTGCGCGGTCGCGCTGGCCAGCGTCGTCCTTGGCCGCGGCCGCTGGCTGTTTCCCCAGCTGCCCTGCGCCTGGCGCACCCGCCAGGCATCAGGTGTTTCCGGATGTCACCCGCACGTTGGCGCTGCCGACCTGGAGCAAGCAGCTGAGCTGCTGCCAGGCGTGCGAACCTCGGTGCGCGCCGCCCCTTGCAATCCGTGCGCCAGGGCCCGCACGCAAGCCACTGCCGCGTCGCGCGGGCGCCCACCAGTCTCGAAGATGATTGGGGTGAGGTCGCCGCCGCGTGGTGGGTACCTCCGCCGCTCGTCGCCCTCGGGGTTTTGGGCGGCCAAGCCATCCCGGCCGGAGCCCGCTGGCGTGACTGGTCGTCGCTGTAAACGCAGGCGACCTGGTGTCAGGTCTGTGGTCGCTGCGTAGCCCGTGACCTTCTGGTGGTAGGCCGCGCAGAAGTCATGCATCGCGTCGTGCTTCCCCGTTCCATAAGGGCCGCAGGAGTACTTCAGCGCGTGTCTGCCGTCTGTCCAACGGCGCGCCACAGACCGAGCCCCGCGCCGTCCTGCCTGCGGAGCTTGCACTGCGCACCGGGGGCGCAGAGGTCGCAGCGCAGACGGTCTGGGGACCTTTGCTGGCGTTTCCCCCTCTTGGACGACGGGAATTTCGAGCCCCCCTCCGGCTCTGGGGCCTCTGGCGGTGCGCAAATCGATGCGGTCGTCCTATCCCAGCACGCGGAGCAGAGCGGTGCGCGCCTACTTCCGAACCAGCCATGTCCAGTACCTTTGCCGACCAGCGAGTGGGTCGTCCAAGCAGCTGGCCCCAAACCACTGCGTCGATGGTTCCGCTGCCCTGCACGCGCAGTCTCGTCTCTGCGCGCCCGACGGCGTCGGCCACGGCAGGTGCGCTGTGATGCCAAGAGACCACGCCCAGGCACAATCCCACGCCTGTCAAAGTCCGAGCCCAGCTTCCACTGCCGAAGTGAGCCCCGCTCCTCCGTGCGCGAGTCTGAGAACGCACTGCCATTCGCTGGTCCGCGCGCAGCGAGCCCCCGAGTAGATCTCGCACCCCTCAAACGAGTGCATCGTCTATCAGCGCGGTCCAGCCCCCGGGCTCGTAGCTGGCCCACAAAACGTGGGTAGCGCACCCGTTGTAGTACGTGTGCAGCAGGAGGAAGCTTCCCCGGGAGCCCAGCCCCGCCGAAGGAAGCTCGCGGAGTCTCGCCACCAAGCGGTCAGCCGCTTGCACAGCCTCGTGGCCGTCCGCAGAGGGCCTTCGCGGTCCACCCAAGGGGCCGCGGCGCCCAAGCAGCGTAGAGTCCGTTCCCAGAAAGGGGCGCGTCGCGGCGGTCGGCGTTGTCGGGTCGGCAGTTGTCGGGTCGGCAGTCCAGGCCGCCGTTTTGCTCTCGTTGACGGCGAGGCCAGCAGCATTGAGGCCCTCCACCGCCACGTCCAGCCCCTGGTCGGCGAGTGCGGCGGGCAAGACAACCATGACGTCGTGAGGGTCGCCACTTTCGAGGCCGAGGGTCGCCACACTGCGAAGGCCCTGGCCCACAGAGCCATCAGAGGCGCCCGGCCCACCAGGAGGGGCGCCACCCCCGTGAGGGTCGCCACGTTTCGAAGGCCAGAGTGCCCGCCCCACGCCTGGCCCGGCCCACAGCTGGCCATCCTCGTGAGCCGAAAAGGAAAAAACGCCTTAAACATAAACTGTTGGCGCTCCGCGCGGATTTCTCGGATCCGCGCCTGCGCCCCCCCGGCGGCGCCTCCGGCGCCGCCCCTAGACGCGCTCCGCGCGCCAGGGAGGGGGGTCCAGCGCGAATCCAAGAAAACCGCGCGGAGCGCCAAAAGTTTATGTTTATGTGGGTTTCTCTTCTGCTAGTGGGGGTCGCCACTTTCCAAGTGCCAGGGCGCCTGGCCCACAGAGCCGGCAGAGGGCCCCAGCTCACCAGGGCTGGCAGAGGTTTCTGGCCCAGCAGGTGGGGCGCTATTTTGTGAGGGTCGAGCAATAATACGATCACAACTACAACAGCAACAGCAAGTAGCAACATAATCGCAGGATCAGCCACGACGACATGAGCAACGATATCAGGAGCAGCGGCAGCATCAGCAAGAACCGCATCAATGACCAAATGTCAAGTTGAATATCAGCAACAGTTAAGCAGCAACCATCATAACAAACCACAACAACATGACAGCCACATGAACATCAACGACGGCATGAGCAGCAACCGCGTGA
This sequence comes from Prorocentrum cordatum, assembly GCA_963575745.1. Classification (NCBI taxonomy): domain Eukaryota; class Dinophyceae; order Prorocentrales; family Prorocentraceae; genus Prorocentrum; species Prorocentrum cordatum. Next base: position 64,319 of record CAUYUJ010001397.1, read on the forward strand.
ACAGCAACGACGATATGAGCAGCAGCCGCTCCATGTGCAGCAATGCTGACTTCAGCAGCAGCCACATCACTGGCAACCTCTATCACCAAAGTAGTAACGAGCAGCAGCCTCACCAGCAAAGCGGGCAGAGGCCCCCGATCTCCAATTCCTTTTGCCAGGCAAGAACCCCTTCATGATGAAGCACATGTGGGGAACAAGTCCTGGGGCTTCGACCACATGAGTCCTTGAAACTGTTGCAAACATGCAAGACGAATGCGCGCGGCGCTAAGGCGAGAGCCGCATTATGAAAAGGAGCCGCCCACCATCCTCCCAACTGTTGATAATTTTGAGATGAATACGCGCGGCGGTAAAACGAGAACAACATTTCGAACATCACCCGCTGTTGCGCATGCGCGCGGGGCCAAGGCGAGGGCCGCATCTTGAAAACCACCCGCCCTCCATCCGTGAAAGTTCTGAAAACTTGTGATTAAGACGAATGTGCGCGATGCCAGGGCGAGAGCCAAATTTTGAACACCCGCTTTCGATCCGTGAAACGGTTGCAAATTTCAAGCTCCAGGATCATAAATGACGAGGAAGTCTTATGCGAAACGCCCGGCCCGCCTGACCGACACGTCTGGGGGTGCGACAGTAGGAATTATCAACAAGGAAAAAGGATGGAAAGGGAGGAGGGGGAGGAGGAGGAGGAGGAGGAGGAGGAGGAGGAGAAGGAGGAAAAGGAAAAGGAGGAGGAGGTGGAGGTGGAGATGGAGGTAGAAGGGGGTGGAGGAGGAGGAGGAGGAGGTGGAGGAGGAGAGCGCGGTGAAGGAAAGCGCGGATGATGAGAAAGAGGAGGAAGTCCAGCGCAAACCAAAGACCCATCAACGCTATTTCAATAAACCCTCCCTTCAAGCTCCCTCTTCGTAGGGCCCTTAAAGGATTCATGATCACTGAGGGAAGTACTTCGTTGGAAGACAACGTTGAAAATCCGGAATTGCGCCAGAACGCAATTCTTGGGACCCCAATGCCGCGAATCACCGTTATTGTTGCGTCTCAACAATCCTGAAACGTCCCAGAATACCATCTTCAACACAGCGCACCAGCGTAACGGTTACGCCCTGACAGTCCGACAGTGTGCCAAAACACCGATTCTGGGGCGCTGCACATGCGAATCCTTTAAATGTTGTAAATTATTGAAAGAACGTGCGGGGCGCTAAGGCGAGAGCCACATTCTGAAAGCGGACCGCCCTCCATCCATCAAGCTCTTCTAATTCTTAAAACGAACGCACGCGGCGCTAAGGCGAGAGCCACATTTTGAAAGCGGACCGCCCTCCATCCGTGAAGCCCTTGCAAGTTGTCAGCTTAAGAACCATTCATGGAGAGGAAATCTCAGGCTAAACTCCCGGCCCGCCCTACCGACACGCTTCGGGGTGCGACATGGGTGCGTGAATTATAAGGAAAGAGGATGGAGAGGGAGGAGGAGGAGGAGGAGGAGGAGAAGAAGAAGGAGGAGGAAAAGGAAGAGAAGGAATATAAGTAGGAGAGCAAGGAAGAGGAGGAGGTGGAGGTGGAGATTGAGGTAGAAGGAGGAGGAGGAGTAGGAGGAGGAGGAGGATAGCGCGGTGGAGGAGAGCGCGGATGATGGGAAGAAGGAGATGGAGGACCAGTATAAACCCAAGACCCATCAGCGATATTGCAATCTTCCCTCCCTCCAAGTTCCCTCTTCATGGGCTCCTCCCTCCAAGGGAAAGGAATGGCGGGAGCGGAGGCGGAGGAGGAGGAGGAGGAGGACAACGACGACAACGAGCAGCAGCAGGGGCAGAGTGCGGCGGAGAAGAGGGCCGGTTTCTCGTCGCCCTTGGCCTCGGGAGGCCGCTTCTCGGCCCCCAGGCCGTCAGAGAACAGCTCGGGACGAGAAGCAGGCCCCATCGGCATGGGCCGAGATCCCTGGCAGGGGCACGTCAAGAGAGCACTGCGGCCCAGACATCCGACTGTGCGATCTGATCAAAGCGTTGCCCTGGAGGGCCTGACCCATTCCCACGGGAAGCTGTTCGTACCAGATCCGGTTCTAAAGGTCCCTGGGCCCCAAAGTTGACCCTGGAGGAAGAGATGTCATATACAATCAAACATACGGTCGGATACCTGGGCTGACCTTCATGGCCCCCTGATCGAAGCCCGAACCTCGAGACCAATTTCTCCGAACCCCAAGAGGAAGAGGAGGAGGAGGAGAAGGAGGAGAAGGAGGAAGAGGAGGAAGAGAAGGAGGAGGAGGAGGTGGCGGAGAAGGAGGAGGCGGCGCAGGAGGAGGAGGACAAGGAGGAGGACAAGGAGGAGGACACGGAGGAGGACAAGGAGGAGGACAAGGAGGAGGAAGAGGGAGAAGGAGGAGGAGGGAGGAGGAGGAGGATGAGAAGAAGGCAGAGGAGGAGGCAGAGGAGGAGGCAGAGGAAAGGGCAGAGGAGGAGGAGGTGGAGGAGGAGATTTCGGAACGTCGCAGGAGAGGGCGTGACGAGTCGTGCCTCCGCGGGCTCTTCTCGCCCGCCCGCGCCCTCCGCGCGCCCCGCGCCAGAACAAATGGAGTGGACGCTCGAGCGGCGGTGTGGTGATTTTTTGCCTCGGCCTCCTCGTCATCCTCCTCCTCCTCCTCCTCCTCCTGCTCCTCCTCCTCCCCCGTACTCTCCTCTGCGCTCTCCTCCGCGCTCTCCTCCTCCTCCGCCTTCTCCTCCTCCTCCTCCTCCACTTCCTCCTCCTCCTCCTCCTCCTCCTCCTCCTCCTCCTCCTCCTCCTCTTCCTCCTCGTTATCCTCGTCCGTGTTTTTTGGCTTCGGCCGCAGCCTGTCTCCGCGGTGTGGTGATGTCTTGCTTCGGCCCAGGCAGTGCGATGATTTGCTGCTTCGCCCGGAGCGGTGCGGTGATTTGCTGGTTCGCCCGGGCGCTGTGGCGACAGTCTGTTTCGCTTGGAAGGGTACGGCGAGTTCCTGCCTCGCCCAGGACGGTGTAGTGGTTTGCTGCTTCGCCCGAGCGGTGTGGTGATTTGTGCTGTGTCCGTCCTGTCCAGGGGAGAGGGGAGCAGGCTTCTCGCCCTGGGCACGTCGGAAAGCACCAGGGTCGCCTTTAGGTTGGAGTCGGTAGCCTGGCTCGGTCCTGCAAGTCATCGGAGAGTACAGTCCCACGCGACCGTCGAATATCCATACCTGCAGTAGATCGCACATGCACTTTGCCGTAAAGGTGCTAACGCCCATCGTAGAGCTCATTGAATTGTACGCGGCAATCCCACATATCGTAATGACGCACCATGTTGACAACGCTCTAGCCGAGGAGTGCCGGAGCAAGGTCAAAGCTCACGTCAAAAACCAAATTCGACCATCAGGTTCACGATGCCCTCGGCATTCGTGTCGTGTCAGAGTTTTTCCCAGAATGCAGCATTAGTGGTTGCAAACAGGGTGGGAAAAAGCAGCGTAGCATAGGATAGAATAGAGCAATGTAGCATACCAGCAACACAGTACATACAGCAATGTGTAACACGTTTCTGAGGAGTTGGCGTCGAGATGTTTCCGTAGTTTTGTGATCAAGCCTTGCTAAGACAAGATACCCATCATGGTGGCGCGGAGGATTCCCTTCCATACCTTTGTGTATACACCCTGACTGGAGGTTCTCTCTCGATGGAGCATTCAGCAGATCAGCGGCGTCTGGTTATTGATTGATATGTTCAACCACCAAGTGGAGGAGAGAGCTGCCGCGGACAGGCAGGCGGCGATGGCCATGATGCACACGAGCGCGCCATATTCAACGAGCAGCTGCAGGCAGCGACCCAGCAGAACAACCAGATGGCCGAGCAGCTCCGCACCCTGGAACAAGCACGGCAGCAGCAGCAGGCCTAGCAGCAGCCACAAGATCATGGACGAGGTCGCCCCGACTTCCCCAGCTCGCAAGATGATAAGTTCGTAAGCGTGAAGTTCGGAAATCTCGGCCTGTTCACGAATAAGGATGATGACTTTGAGGAGTGCAGTTTCAACCCAGCGAGGAGGCATGCCACCTGATGAATTCTATTGCGGGAGATCCAGAGATCGACGCGACAGATGACCCCGACATTGCTCGGCACGGATGTTGTGAAAGAAACTATAGTTCGCGTTGGTGAGGCTCACAATGGCGACAGCAGCGAAGATTGTCAAGAAGGTCTCGTCCAAGAACGCCTTCGAGGCAGATCGACAGCTCGTCAAGAGGCGCGGCCCCCGTGGAGGCGGCAAGACCCCGGCGCTGATGGGCCAGATCTTGGACCACACGTTCGGCGGGGCCAAGGATTTCCTCGACAACGTGGCGTCGTGGGAAGGCCCTCATCGACCAGTGGGAGACGGACACAGTTGAAAAGCTAGCGGACAGCGCGAAGTGCCCCACGCTCATCCTCAAGTCCCCGTTTGAAGGACCACATCCTGCTCACCACTAAGAAGGAAATGATTGCGCTGAGCTACGGGCCAAAGTCGAGGACTGCATGCACAGCGCGGACAATTCCAAGCCCAAGACAGAGAGCGACGACCAGGAGGCCATGGAGGCCGGCTATCACTACGGCAAGAATTGGAGGGTGAAAGAGGGGGTCCGCAACAGGGGGTCTTCAATGGGGGCTGAATGGCCCATGTATGCTCAATGTATCGCTCATGTATGTGATCGGGTACGATTGGCATCCAATGCTGGCGGTCATTGATGGCCAGTCATTCGTGCCCGCGCGTTGCCCGCGCGGGCACGCGCGCCGTCCATCCCTTATCGTTCATGCGTGCGGGCGTTCTTGCATATTGCGTGTGGGCCGGCGAAGTGGAGTGCAAGTGTGTCTTGATTGTGCGGTTGATGATCGCGTATGTTCCCAAACGATGACTTCTCGACCCCCAAGACAGATTTGGATCTGGCCCCGCGATTCTCCCAAAATGTGAATGCACATTTTCCTTTTTCCCAAAATGTGAATTCACATTTTCCTTTTTCCCAAAATGTGAATTCACATTCTGGCCCCTTCATAAAGAATCCTACACAAAATTCCAAAATGTGAATTCACATTTTCCTTTTTCCCAAAATGCGAATTCACATTTACCTTTTTCCCAAAATGTGAATTCACATTTTGCGTTTCCCCACAATGTGAATTCACATTTTGCCCTGGCCTTCAAGATCCCCAAAACTGAGGCGCAGTGTTCCGCATGTCAGATTGGCTGGGCAGATTCCGACACTCACCTGACCGCTTTCGTGTGTTCCAACCATTTCTTTTTGCGCCCTTAGCGCGCGTTGCCTTCGTCGCCTTTCCCGAGCCCCCGCCCCCTTGCTTCCTTTCCCTTCAAGTCTCGCGCGCGGGTGCAGGCGGGGGGCTTCAATTGGCTCCCCCGCCGAACACAGCAATCGAGGATGTATCGCCCATTCATGGCCTTTAAAAACATCATTGCCGGGACCCTGCGCCCGACCCCCACTTTCACCCTTCAAAAGAACCCCAACGGCGAAAACGCCCAAGGGGGAAAAAGGAAAGGGAAAGGACATCAGGTCAAAGCCCCACGACCGCAAGGGCAAGGACGGCAAGTCGAAGTCGCAAGGCGGCAAGGGCAAGGACGGCAAGACGAAGTCCACAGGTGGTAAGTCCCAGGGCTCGCCATGGCACGATTCGCCCAGCGACCTTCGGGGCTTCGAAGGGTCCTCCATCACCCAAGGCGAGGAGAAGATCTGTAGAACTTCCAGGGACAATCCTCAAGTTCCACGGCTACAAGAACGCGGCGTTGAACCAGGGCGCCACCCATATCAAGGTTTAGCGCGCAGTCCTCGACGTCGCGAGGCCGATCTTGAGCGCCCCCGACCCGACTCGGAAGTGCAGCGTCGCGACGCACTGCGAGCAGGGCAACAACTACATGGAACGAAGGACGCCTAGTGGTGTTCGAAGGCTTGGGCTGGTGGCTCGGGCAGACCTCTTCGTCCTGCAAGCGATGGCCACAGCCGGCAGCAGCGTGCGCTTCGGCGAGACCTCAGTGCACCGCGCCGTCATCAATTGGAACGCCGTGGAGCTCGACCTGGGCCTCGCGCAGCCAGAGGTGCCACATCTTGTCGACACGGCACCAGTGGTTCGAGCTCCAGCAGAACCCATTCAGCAGGAGCGAGGTCACCGCATCGCCTTGTGCTGCGCGCAGTTCAAGCCGCGTTGCAGGTTCCGCGCGGCTGGGCGCGGTCGAAAGCTCAGGTCGACCACTTCTTCGCGCGACGGGCCAAGGCAGGGCGGATGCTGGCGCGCGCGCCAGTCGTGGACTCAGTCCACCGACGCAGGCGAGCTCCCGTCTTGGACGCGAAGGGCAGCGCCGACAAGTGCGCGGCGTTGGTCCTCGTACTTTGGGGGCCAGCTCGGTTCGAGAAGATCATCTGGAGGGCCGATCCAGAACGCTCAGCGGCAGACCGGATCAAGGCGACCTGCCACGGTCGCAACGGCTGGACGCGCGAGTCTAGCCCCAAGGAGAGAAAGGCCAGCCTCGGTCTCGTCGAGCGCACCCACCAGGACGTCGAGAGCATGACGAGGACCGCATTCCTGGACGTTGAGGGAAGATGCGGAGTCGAGCTGCCAGCCGAGTTCCTGCTCATCGGCGCGCCGCTAGGCTCACAAACAGGTTCTGGATCGTCCCCGGCGCTGGAGCAATCCCGCGCCAGCTCCACTCGGAGGACAGCATCAAATTCCACTGGCTCAATTTAGGGAGACTGTTATGTGGAATGAGCCTGGCCCACGCACTCGCAAGCTGCGCGGGAAGTTTGACCGGGCCATCGGGGTCGGCAGGGGCGGGCCCACCAACTTCCACCTGATCCTCGCGGGACAATGAGCCTGCAAGGCACAGACCATCCGTCGCCTGCCACCGAGCGAACGAAACGATGCTCAACTGCTGCTGGCATCGATGGGGAGTTCCCAGCAGGACCCGACCGCTAGACGAGGGGGCCAGGCCAGCACCCGTTGCCGATGTATTTGGCCATGGCCAGTAGCGGGCAGCAACGCTCGCTCCACGAGGGCCCGCAGAATCAGATCAGGCCCGACCAGATCAACAAGCACTTCAAGCCCAGCCACCCCCATTTACCCCATTAAATGGGAGAAACCAGCCTTGAGGACCAGGCCCGGGATTCGACCGCGGAGGCGATCCACCACGAGAGGCCGAGGCGGACAGGGACATCAAGGAGGGCAACCCCCTCAAGCCAATGCCACAGAAAGCGAGGAACAGGCCAGTCGCGCGTGCACTGCCGCTACCGACGAGCAAGGAGCTCGCCGCAGGACGCGCGGGATGCATTGGCACGCCGCACAAGCATGGCAAGTTTTGCCAGGAGAGACACAGGGACCGCGTCGAACGCGTGGAGATCGAGAAGCTGGCCGCGAAGGTCCAGCGCGACGAGGAGAGAGAACTGCTTCGGAGCATCGAGGGAGCAGATACGGCATCAAAGACTCAGCCAGGAGCCAGCGCATCAGCGGCAAGCTCTGGTTCGCGGCCAAGTTCATCGAAGGACCCACCGCAGGCGACGCAGACGCCATGGACGCAAGCCACATCTACGAGTCGGATGTGACCGGGATGTTCGACACAATCCGACGCCCGGACAACATCTCGAAGGACTTCATCCACCGCGTGCCACGCGAACTAGAAGGAGCATGTCATGAAGGATTTGACGGGCGACCCGAAGGAGGTCATCTTCGGCGACCACCAGGTCCACGACGAGACGACGGCGAGGCTCTAGACCCGAGCCACGTCGAGGATGGCATCCAGAGGGAGCTCGACATAATGCGCGACCTAGACTTTGGCGAGCCCGTTAAGGGCGACGAGAGCCGCTAAAAGAACGAAGATATGGACTTCGCGTTAGTGCCACCGCAAGAAGGCTGCCAGAGTTCGAGCGCGATCATCACGCCAGGCCCCAAGGATTCCTTAAGCCATGAAACCTTGGACACCCAAGACACTAGACTTGGACACAGATGAACATCACAAGTTCAGACAAGGCGCGGGGAAGCGCAGAGTCGACGAGCGGTTCGACTACAGCTACGAGTTGGAGCAGTGGACATGTCACGGCTCAAGCGCACACTGCGATATACAGAGGACTACGTGATTTCGCTCAGGCCCCAGGACTCGAGTGACCTGAGGCACTTCGTCGGCACCAGCGACTCCGACTGGGCTGTCGACCGCGAGTCAAGCGAGAGCTTCATTGTGGGCACAGTCTCATGGGGAGGTTGCCTCATATTTCATGCTTCTCGCACACAAGAGGTTGGAGCAGCGTCATGACCCGCATCAGAGTTCTTTTCGCCATGCTCACTTGCGGGAGACATGCGGCACATTTCCTCCATCCTCGAGGACCTCGGGTACCCCGTCGAGAACGTCATCGAGACCAACGGCAGCTCTGGAAAATCCATCGCGCTACGACGTGGGCCTGAAAGAGTTCGACACCTGGGCGTCCGAGCATTGCGGCTCCAACAGCTGGTAGCCGCGAGCGCGGTCCAAGGCCGAGAGATCCCAGGAACAGGGAACAGGGCGGACGTCGGCACGAAGCTGTTGGGCGCAAAGTCCCTGGGGCGTCACCTTCATAATTTAGACATGCGCCGCTTCGCGAACGGTGAGACCCTGGACATCGAGGACGACAACTACGAGGGCGAGTACGAAGTACATCTGGTAGAACAGGACGCGAGCTACGCCACCGCGAGCAAGGCATTGACGTGTTCAGTTTCAGGGAGCAGGCATATCATTACGTATCTGCTTCTTGTTTCAAGCATCGCAGGCGCTAAGGGCGCCGCCTCAGCACCAATGAGCCCAATCGCGACAGCTTATTCCTGTGCATGAGGCGGTTGATATCGAGATGCATCGCGCTCATTTGCGGTGGTGCGAGGCCGCAACAGGTGGGCCATGCGAGCTCAACCCAAAAGTCCGTCACCACGCTCCGCTACATATACGTTGCAGGACAAACAGGTCCAGGTCGAGCCCCCGACCTCGACCTACCAGAAGCCGAGAGGGCACCGACCAGGACCGACACGGAGAAGCCCATGAAATGCGTTTACATCACGTCAGAGTATAGCAATGTGTACCACACGACGGCAAACTGCCGCTCGACGAAGAATTTCAACTTCAATGCGCTGAGACACCTCCGTGTTTGTGAGTTATGCCGCCGCGATGACGGAGGGAAGCTGTCTGTTGTATCATAGAATGGCAGATGGTGTTTTGTATCGCTTAGTTCATACAATATTTTCTTTCTCGCCAACAGCGGTGGGAGCTCCGCAGCAATGTAGATTCGACTTCCTTGACCGCGAAAACGGTGTGTTAGAGCTTTTCCCAGAGTGCAGTACTAGTGTTCGCAAACAGGGTAGAGAAAACAGCGTAGCATAGGATAAATTAGAGGATACCAGCAGCACAGTACAAGCAGCACAGAAGTAACAATCCCACGAAGTGGGACAACACGTTTCTGAGGAGTTGAGATCGAAATTATCCTGTAGTTTTCTGCACGAACCCTACAAAGAAAAGATATCAATCACGTCGTGCACTAGGAATGGAGCCGGGCACATACTTGAAATCAGGTCGAATGCCAGAGTCGGGAGAAGCACTGAACACGCAGAAGCCGCAATCGGAAAACAGGGGTCGGAAGCAGGATTCGGAGAATTCGGAGCCGTCGGGATCAGATCAATCGAAAAAGATGCGTTGGTAGCAGTGGTCGGGATAGAGCAAGCGACGAACGGAGTCGAAGAAGGAGTTGCAGTATGATTGCGGGGTTTGAAGCAGATATCAGAGGGTTTAGGGTCCTCTGGAGCCGTAGTCGGAGCAACATGGGCACGCGGCCGTGGAGTAGGATCTTGAGTGAGGCCATCAAGGGGTCCCAAATTGGGCGTGCGAGTGGCAGCTTGAAACAGGTCCTGCACAAGCCCTGGGTTGGAAGTCTCTTTCTCCCGAGCCCCGACGAATTTTACATCAAGCATGTCATTGTTATTCAATGCAAGACCGAACCCGTCTTTCAAGATCTGCGCCGCTGGAAGCACCGAAGTCGACATCGTCGCACCCGCAATCGGAACTTAATTCTCACCGGAAGCTGCAGTCCGAAGCAGTGTAGTATTTGAGTGTGCCGATTGCCGGCCGCATACCCCGTCGCAAGTGCATGCAATAAGTGTCCCGCATATGCTTCTGGATTCTGGGCCTCCCCGATGCGGTTCCCAGTCAATGGTGCGAACTTTTACGGTAAGCGATATTGGAACGATAACCCACCCAAATAAGATATTGCAGATGGTCACGCGCTTGCAAATATACCGTACAGCGCCACACCCATCACGCATGAAAATGCCCCGCATGCGAAAACCGACATCTCAAGAATGATTTAGTGCCCCCGCACAGGTGTCATAGCCATAAGCATTGTGATTTCCATGCGGTGATGCAGTAGACGGGACCAGTGTAGTTGCAGTAATATCCAGTGCCGCTTTACATCCCGTTGTTAAGTCCAAGGCCGATAGCGTCGCAATCAAAACCGGAAACGCACATGCAGATGCGATTTGCCGTGAGTTGATGTGTACCCCCATCGCAAAGTGCATGGGTATTGCACAACAGTCGTGCACCGTGGGCAAATGCGAGGAACGGCGCATACTATGCTGGACGAATTTTGGGAGGAGTGATTACCTCAGCCATGCAGGGTTCTTACGCTTCTTGTGATCACTACCCAAATTTTGATATCAAGCAGCAGTACATACGACATTAATGTGTCAGGTGATGGGGTTGGATGGGCTTGGGCAGACTTCTCGGTTTCATCTGGGTATTTCCATCAGTTCCCTCATAGTGCTTTGCGGAGGTGCGTTCAAGGGGACGCGCCGCAGACCCACTGTGTCACGCTGCAGGAGCATTTCAATTTGGCTCTCATCAGATATGTAAATGGAGGCCCCTCAGCATGAAGGGAATCAGCACAGGCGTCCGGTATGACAGATATTGCACGGTTATTCCATTTGGTGAGGATCCACGGTGCGCCGGCCAAAAGTGTGCAGCTACAGCTTGGTGCGTTGCACCACCACGTGGGGATCCACCACAGGGACAGGGTCTGCAGCTACAGCCGGCACAACAGCAGACAGGGACCCACGGCGCGCAGGGGCAGGGCGTGCGGTTGCAGCCAGATGCGTTGCGCCATCAGGCGGGCATCCTCGAAGCGCAGGGGCAGGGGATGCAGCTGCAGCCGGGTGTATTTCAATGATGGCTGGGTCTGTGCGGGCATGGGGGCCAGTTGTCAACGATCGCGATGATCACAACGCCAAAATCTCCCAATTCGCTTTGAGTGCGGGCCCTGATCTCTCCCCGACTCTTGCTTCCGACCCCAGCGTGTACCACCTTATTCCCGACTTTCACCCTATGCACTTCCCACGTTTCGACATCCGACCGTCTCGTCTACATATGCCACCCCTTTCCGGCTTCCATTCCGTTCGCTTTTAAACTCCCGATTTTTGACCGTGTTGTTTGCTTGGATCCGAATGTGACTCTGGCCCAGAAACGTATGCGCATTTATTTCCCGACTCCGGCTCCGGACCTTTTCAACATTCTCACCCTTTTTCCGACTCCGGCGATCGACCCAGTCGATGATGGTGCCCAGCATTCATGCGAGTTCGGGCCCACCGTTATCGATTGCGTTGCCGATGTGGAAGATTGTATTTCTTCGGAAGGAAGATGCACGAAACGCGGACGATGTCAAAACATGCATGTCCGTGTCCACGTGCGATATTTCTTTTGTCCTAGTCGGCGCTCGAGTGCGGGACTGTTAATTTGTTTGGCACTATATCTTACATGTTGTTCTTCAGGGTCACCCTATTGGCGGGAAAGCGGATGGGCCAAGCGACGAACCCAGGACCGATTCCAATTCTCGTATCCCCGACTTTATTTATGTACAGTGAGCTTTTTCGAGCATTCCATGGACGGGAGGTACATCGACGCAGCCGATGCCTATTTTTGCCCCGTTTCTCACCCCATTGATGCCAAAATTGGAAAACGATGATTGTGCGGAAATGAGTTGTGATCCGACTGTTTCAGATTCCAGCTTCCATGTCAGTAGTGCGTGTCCCGACCGATCTAATTAATTTTTTGCAGGTCCGCTCAAATTCTTATCCCACCAGCTTTGGCATGCATGTTCCCGATTCCGGATTCCATGCGCCGATTTAGCATCGGTTCGTGTCGATTAACTAGCTGTAGCGTCGATCAACGTTGATTTCGCGCGATCAGCGTCGATTCGCAAAAGCCAATAAACTATTATGGGAGTTTTTTTCCATGGATCAGATTAATCAAAGACACTGTTTGATATTCTTCAGGTGTTGGTGGCAGCATTGATGCGCATTGTCTAAGAGTTGGCCCCAATGTCCAATATCAAGCAGACCAATGCGTTGCCCTTTATGGAAACATAATGTGCATCAATATGTAATGGAGATCGTGTTAAACATGATTGTTATCGTTTTTGATCCATCCGTAGAGAATGGGTTCGATTTCAAACAGGTTTTGTCAAGGTCGGGCAATCGTGCGAGGATCAGCCATGAATCTGAATTTGTTGGGGCATGTGCAAGGCGAACAAACAAGAGTCCCCGATACCGAAAATTAAGGCCAAAAAAATCAAAAATTCTATACATGGAAAAGCGGGCCGTGGGACGTGCAAAGGAGGGGCACAACGTTGTCGCCGTAGTGCCGTGTGCGTGCGTTCCGCTACCAATATAGCTGCTGGAGACCGTCCGCCAGAGCTACCACCCTTGAACAATAACATGCTCGGAGAATGGAAGCACGCTCATGGGATTGCGCTGACGATGCAAATTCAACTCCGACGCAATCTTGCTCTCCCGTCCACACGAGCGAACACCGCCTCTACAGGTAAAGCCCAGCTGAATTCTGCAAGAGGGCCGTACTCATCGACATGGTTATTGGTTTGCCCTTCTTGTGGCATTCTGACAACAACCCATACATGGTATGTGCTATACGGAGACGATTGGGGACAGCTGTTATGTGGGACGGACCGGATCCGCATGGGTATGCTTTGTTAGCGTCAAGGCTTGGGGGACGGAAGTACACGAAATCGTCTGTTCGGAGACAGTTATTCACAAAAGCGGGGGGAATCATACCAGATGGCAATGTGGAGCGTTTATTGAACCGTACGAACACTTGTGGCATTTGCGGACATGCGAAGATTGGATGTGATGGTGCTGTGTTTCGGCGTGGATCGCGGTCTGTTATTCAGCGATGCATTCATTTTGTTACCGACCATTGGGAGGTCTAAGTAACGCAGGCGGAGGATTGTTGGACATAACAGAAACCGAGAACAACAATACATATTATGATGTCCTCAATAGTGGCTTCGGGTCTTTGCAATGCTTGGCCGTCGAAAAATTCGGCCAGTGGGGAAACCAAGCTGTAGGTAGGTCTAGTACCGAGACTAGCGCTAGACCGCGCAAAAGGGACACATCCGAGCGTAAGACGTGGAATGGCGCTTGGCTTGATGCACTTGTGATGGGGCGTCCTAGATATAGTTGTGTAGCGAACGGTCGCCCGAGCCATACTGAATCATGCGGCCTCGCTGATTCGGAGATCGTTTGATTTTTTTCCTCCGCCTCCTATCTCTCTCCTCTCTGTTTTTCCTCTTTAGTTTACCCCTTATTTTTTTAATGCACATTCAGTCGGCAACAGTGGATTCAATAACCGAACACGGGTTTCAATAACCAAATCAAGTTTCAATAATAGCCGCCGCCGGTTTCAAAACAATCGCCACGGTTTCAATAACAGCCGTTACGGGTTTCAATAACAATCAATATTGGTTTCAATAATTACGGGCGAGACCAGTCTCAATAACGTAACAAAAAGATTCAATAGGTACGGCAATGTTTGGAGATCCAGATTGGATTTCTTCATTTGTGTCTGTTGTCTGGGTCTGCAGACCCATCGGCGCGGTTGGGCTCACAATAAACCTCGCTCAAGCCGTTCTCTCGGAGAGGCCTTTGGGCCCAGAGTTGGAAGACTTCGAGTGTCCGAACTTCGTTTTCTCCTTCGGCCCAGTCACCGGACACCTGGGAAGAAGGCGAAGATGAGGGCGGAGAAGGAAAAGAGCGATATGAGATTGGGGGCTTTCGGTTCCGACTCCCATTCCGCCTTCCTCCGGCTCCGACTCCGATTCCCATATTCTGTCTTCTTCCAGGTCCGATTCTTGCTCCCATTCCGTCTTCTTCTGGCTCTTGTTCCCGTTCCGTTTTGACTCCTATTCCGTCTTTCTCCGGCTCCAATTCCGATTCCTGTTCCATCTTCTTCCACCTCCAGCTCCGATTCCCATTTTGTCTTCTTCCGGCTCCGGCTCCGACTCCCATTCCGTCTTCCTCCGGTTCTGATTCCGGTTTCCATTTCGTTTCCTTCGGGCTCCGATTCCGATTCCCATTGCGTTTTTTTCGTTTCAGCTCCGACTCCTATTCTGTCTTCCTCCGGGTCTGCCTCCGACTCTTGTTCCGTTTTCTTCAGGTTCCGACTCCGATTCTTGTTCCGTATTTTTCTGCCCCCGACTCCCATCTCTTTTCCCTCCAGATCCGCACGCCGTTTTTCATGTCGATTCCGACTCCCATTCCATCTTATTCCAGTTCTGGCTCCGACTCCCGTTCCTTCTGCCAGCTCCGATTCCGATTTCCGTTCCGTCTTCCTCCGGCTCCAGATCCGACTCCCACCCTCCGATTCCCGGCTCGCATGTCGTCTTTTCCCATGTCCGACTCCATTCGCCGAGAGATGTGTACTTTTTTCTACCGTTGCAAATCGCACATTTTTTAATATTGTTTGGCCTTTCCGTTCTTATCCGCCCTTCCAAGCGGATGTGATACGCCCCTTTCGTGCACCATTGCCATGCTGCCGTTCGTCGTCAATCGGCGACGTTGTCAACCGTGCCCGGCTGGGTCCCTTCCCGTCTGGGCGCCGCGCCCGCGGAAGAGGCTTTCACAGGGTTTCGAAGCAGGCCGCTTTGATGGGTTACCGCTGTTGATGCCTAATTCAATGTCTTTGAATTTTTCCATGATTTGATAGTAAGTTCGAGAAAATTAATATCGTCGAGTACGTCGGTCATTTCAGGTTTGTCTTGCATGCCAATGTCACAACTTGCCCCCCCAAAAAAACTCCTCAATCGCATTGGACGAATACGACGAGAATGGGGCGGTCGATTTTTTCTGGATAGCTCTGCCGCATCGCGGTGTAGAGATTATTCACCTCGCGAATGTGCGCGCTGAGCAAGTAGTCCACAAAATCTACCTCGTCTTGGTTTCGCAAATCCTGGAGCACGCGGCACCCAAAAAGCATCGAACAATATGGGCTCCAAGAAGGCGCTGCGGTGCATGTAAACGTCGACGTCCTTGTTGTAGTCGTGGTACCGCCAATGCCTTTTCGCCGCGCGTATATTTTTTTTTGACATGCTGCAATTATTGGACATGCGTGGCACTCAGGAATCGCCGCGTAAATTTGCGCATTGAGGCGGCCCCGCCATCTAGATCCGCCATTGTGCCAGCGAGAATTGACGCGTTGGAATATACATCCTTTCCTTCTCTCTTTCCTCTCTCTCTCTTTCTTTCTCTCTCTCTCTCTCTTTTGGCGCCCTTGTCTCCTCTCTCTCTCTCTCCCTTTCCCTCTCCTTGTCCCCTCTCTCTCTCTCTCTGTCAATGACACTATCAACCATTACCTCAACGGCATCATTGCTCTCCTGCGGCGCAAGCGCAAAAGCGAGCGGGACAAAAGTGGTCATCCATTCTTCTTTGATGAAGCGCATTCCTAACCATCCTCGCGCCAACATCTTAAATTTTTCCAGTTCCTGGTCGCGGGTAGCGTCACAATACAGGCGAAACTTGTTCGTAGGGCCTTCAGTCAGAAGCAATGCGCAAACCTACGGCACGGCGCCTCGGCAGATACGGAGACGTTTTGAGAAATTCCTCTGCCAAGTTCTGTAGACAGCGGCGCCGGAACGCAAGAATCTTGTCCTTCAGGGAGTGCGCGGGTTCTAGAAGCTCTCCCGTTCGCTCTGCACTGAGGGCCCTGACCGTCAGCCAGGTGGTCGTTGAACGCCACGAGAGACATATGCCTTATATTTTTTCGCGCACCCACCTGATTATGGTGACAATGACACCGGGCGCAAACGACGCCAAAGGAGGTGAAACGCCGACGCCGCAGCAGCGCGCCAAGCGGCGTCACGAGGAGAAGGAGGAGGAGGAGGGGGAGGGCGCCCTCACCGTTGTCCCACCTCGAAATCGGCGAAAGCGGGGACCACCTCGAGTTGTGTAGTCGGCATGTCGCCCACTGACACAGGGGACTCATGATTCTGACGTCACAGAAGAGCGGAGGGGGCCCCAGGCGACGTGTAACCCAGGGACAACCAAATCCAAACGTCGTAGGTCATTAGGGTGCGTCAGTATACTCGTAGCTAATTTTTGCCTCACGCAAATTTCATTTCTTTATGTCCACTATGAAGCCGACCGTTTGTTCCATTTGCCAAATGTGAGTGCCCATCCATGTGGTTCTGGTCCGTCAAACGATACTGCTACCCCCAAGCCGTCGGCACATTGCGCACCGTATTTCGTCACTTTGGAACGTGAGCGCCGGCGTCGTTGGACAGATGAGGAGCCATGCAGCTGCGAATGGCCTCATGCAGGAATGCACCCGCGCTTTACCAGCTGAGATAGAATTTGCGCGTGCACCAAAGCCAACGACACTCTGGAGTAACTTGCGGCGGGCATCGCGTTCCACAGCGTTCGATGCATGATATTGCCACGCATGTTTCCATTCGCCAAGTTCCGTGTGTTCTGACACCACTGGTGATTGGAGACTGTCGGCCAGCGCCGTCCAATGTGGGCAGTCTTCCCATCCCATATTCACGCAACGTTGGTCCGCAGAGTCCGCTGCGACTACGCATGCGGGACTAATGTGGTTGTCGTCGCTGTTGGAAGAGAGCGTGTTGATGTGGAATAGGATTTGGTTACCGATTGTAGGGAAACGTCGGAGCAACTCAGGTAAAGCATCGGTCTAATTTGCCCAGTACACAGCCGGGTTTGTTCGGCACGCGTATCGTACGCCTGCACCCACAAATTATAGAGGTAATGTTGCTTGTTGCAGCCCAGAGTCGTAGTATATACCATGTAGGTCAGGATCCCATGCTGGTGGGATGCCGAGAAAATATCGATGAAGGTATGCAGCATGGCAATGTCGTGCGCTTTTGCAAACAAACGTGCAAGTGAGGGGGGCGTGGTCCGCAAGATATGATTCATCCGGGGGGCTGCGCAGAAATACAAGAGGAGCCACGCATTCTGCGTCGAGGTGAGCTTAGGAAGGTAGTGAAGCAGCTTCGCCTTCTCTGCATTCCCGAATGGCGCCCCTAGGATTTTCATCCCGCGTAACGGTAAGGGTTTATCAGAGCACCATGCACCGGCGCATGCGCCAAGAGGTCAGGAAGGCATGGTGCAACATTGTGTCCCCTAGGGCGACGAAATCTATACATATCCACTGCTCCCTGACCATGCCCATCTTGAACCCAGGAGCTGTGTATGCGCCCTCCTGGCCAAGCCAGGAGGGCGTGGCGTATACACCGCTGCCGGGTTGAGGATGGGCCTGGCCAGGGAGCAGTGGATATGTATAGATTTCGTCGCCCTAAGCCACAAATGCCCAAATTAACATTGATACATGTCCCATAATATTTTCGATACAAATTCAAACAAATTTGCGCAATGTTCCGGCTCGCACACCACATAAATGTTGTCCAAATACGCGACGATCTCGGCCCCGGGGGGCAAGTGGTTCCTGACGTGGGAGAATGCCGGTTGTAAGGCGAGACAGAATACGCCTGGCATAAATGCATGCGTCGCTTTGTTCGCCACCGTCTCCTTGCAGCATCGAGTGCGTCTTTCCGTTTTCGTCCTGCCATAGGAACTCCGATTGCATGTCATACCATTGTCGGATGAACGGAATAAAGGGCCTGGAATTCTGGTCGGAACATAAATTGGTCGAATATTTTGGTCCTGGCCTTGCTTACATGATCAAACGCTCCGACTCCGTCGATGCTCATGATTACCTTGGTCGGGTTTGCTTCCGAACCATATCGAAAGAAATGCACACCGGCATCAGAGCCACTTGCATTGCAAAATCCGAAATTCAGTGGTGACACTGCTTCCATGAACGACGATTAGCATTACCTTGCGAGGGCTTTGGCCGCCAATCATCGGAAAGAGTCTCCCGACGAGATGGCTCTGACTTTCGTGTTTGCTTTCCTCAGGGCGGTGCGCTCCCCTGCCTCGCCTCCGCGGGGCGCGTGGTGTAGAAGGAGCCGCGGTAATAGGAGAAACAATGCCCAAGTTTCAACTTGGGAAGGGCCATTGTTGCTGTCCCCGTGCGAACACTTCAACTAATACATGCTTTAATATGCGGAGATATTGATCCCGAGTGCCCCGGGCGGTAGTTTTCACAATACGGACTGGGATAGTAACCTCGCTCTCCAAATTGATGGCATGTAGATGGGGCCATCCGGCAGGTACTCGGGCAATTCTTGGCAGTTTGCGCGGCCGTATCGATTGGTTGATGTGGCGGATGTTGGGGAGGTTGCCCACCATTTGCGACAAAGAGAACCGAACCGATGGGTGCCGGTAGAGTTCCAAAACAATCGCATTGAACGTATATTCGATGCCAATTATAGTGGCGTCTCTGCTAATAGCCAAATCCATGACGTATTCTTGCAATGGTATTTGGCTACCCCCCAGGCCGAACATCGAAAGTTGTATGATTGGTCAACCATTCCATGAAATCCCCGTTATTATGGACCCCATTCTGTTGGAACATGTTTGCCGCAACCCACAACAAAGGGATATGAAAATTCATTTACATTTTTCACTATTTTATTTAATTTTTATATATAATCTTGTCTTTCCTATTTTTATATGTTAATTGATCGTTTATTTTCATAGATTAAAAAGGATATTGCACATATGAAAATACGACCAACTCTTCGGGGCAATTTTCCGGCTTGGCGCCTGCGTCGATCCGCTGGTTCATCTGGGTCGCAACATATGTCTTGTTTTTCACCATCTCCATCGCGATTCTTTGTTTATTTGTCTTGACTTTCGGCTTCGTCAATATAGGGGCGCACGGGCCATCTTCAAAGATGCGCGCGATTCCGTGGTTCAACGTGTATTTGATCGTGAGTTTGCACATGTCTGCGTTAATATTGCGTTCGGCAGCATATTGTTTGCAATAGACACCTACTTATTTTGCAAGGGAACCATGTTCCCGTACCACTCTGCGGAATTCTGCGATCTGCACCGCTTTGTCATCCAAATTTGCAGAACAAATATTTCCAAATTTTCCCCCTCAAGATCCCGGCTTTGTCCAATTTCTACCAATTTTTTTATGTTCCTGGACCTGCTCGTCGTCCCCCTTGAATCGTTGACCCCCTGCTGGCGGCGGCCACCCTTGGCCGGGGCTGAACCAGTTCAGCGGAAGCGTTCGTAATGCTAGCGTTTGTCCGAGAACCGGCCTTACTGGATGATGTATGTGCGCCTTAGGCGGTTGGTCTGTGGTGTGGGCCTTCGATACCTTCGTCCAAGTTGACTTCCTCTTGCGGGGTCAACCTTTGCGACAATGACCGCGATCGCAAACGGAGAGCTTTATCTTTGTCGTAGGCCCCTCGGATACGCGTCAGCAATTTTGATTGAGGAAGAGGACAAAGGAAGGGAAAAAGAGGAGGCAGGAAGAATGAGGTCGCGAATATCAGCGTCCCACATAATATGCAGGATCTCGCGGTATTTGATTTGAAGCTGGTGCCGGGTCATCCTGCAAATCGGGATCAATTCGCTGGCGTCGTGGCTTACATCTGGACAATTTTGGAGAACGCCGGCAAATTCTTGGTCGTACATGGTATTGTTGTCCTTCTTTGTGATCAAAAGGTTCTCGGTAAGGTATTTGATCTTTTTCTCTATATCAATACCCTTCGTGAAGATCTCCTTGTGCGCTCCCTCCGGAATTCCAAAATTAGCCCGTGGGAAGCGTTTCATTATGTCCTGGTCCGGGGCAACAACAGAATGAGATACAAACGAAAATGCAATAAACAACTTTCATGGGCCCAAGCAACTACGGAATTAAAGGGAAAAACGAAACATTAAGGAAGGAGGCAAGTAAACGTGTATCCAAACACCGTTTGGCGATATGCGGCTCGATAGTATGGTAATTGGGATGCCTCTATGTTTTGCGACTTAGCGGTAAAGACCCCAATTACGACAAGATTCGGATGGAGTGTTACCAGCACGGGCCGAACGGGGGAACACTACATTGCTGGGGGAACACTACCTACACAATGCGTAAGAACAAATTTACGGCACATGGGGGGCCCAACCAATTATGGTAATATCTGCCTTCGCACGCGCGCGCACCGCAAATCTACATCCACATATTCGCCGCGGCATGGCTTTGATTGCAACGAAGATGGTGGATTGCTTTTCAAATAACGGTGATGAAATATGTACTGAATTCCAAAAGTGTTTTGGCACGATATCAGCGTGACCGTGCTTTTCCGTTTTGTCTTCCTCCTCCTCCGCGTTCTGTGCCGATTGTTATTGAAACCTGTGTCCGGTTGCTATTGAAACCAATGTCTTGTTATTGAAACCACGGGTACTTGATATTGAAACCAATGTTAGTTGTTATTGAAACCAATGTTAATTGTTATTGGTACCAATGTGAGTTGTTATTGAAACCAGTGTGGACCGTTATTGAAACCCCTGTTGGGTTATTGAAACCTGTGTTCTGTTATTGAAACCTGGGTCGCCCCACATTCAATTCCCCTCTGACACTTCTTTTTCCCTCCCCGCTGCTTGTCAACACTCAAAGTGTCCTTCCGTTGTTGCGGGGCCTTGGGAAAAAAAAAGAATCCGGATCGATTTCGAAAGAATAATTATTCGGAATCATCGTGCTGGGGCGATTGTACTTCACAAAAACAGCTGGAATACTGGAAATGCGACAAATACCGTTGGAAAAGCAATCGCTGTAATATGCCATTCCCATGGGGCTTTCTTGAGGTCCTCTCAAGGCCTTCTCTTATGGCTCTTTAAGTGGGCTGAGAAACCTCTTGGGGTATCTTAGGCTGTACCGTGTAAATCACAAGTAGAGAGGGGGGAAAGAAAACCTGGACAACACTTGAAACCGTCTTGGGGCCGTCTGGAAGCCTCGTGGACGTGTGTCGGAAACTATCTTGGCCTATCTACCGCTATCTTGAACCATCTAGGAGACCATCTTGCACTCTCTGAGGCCCTCTTGGAGCCATCTTGGGCCATCGTGGATGCTGCTAAAGGTCGGGCCCGCCCCCGTCCAAACGCATGGAAGGGGGGGAGGTAAACCTCCCAAACAAAGAAAGGAGGTTGGAAGAAGAAACGCCCCAGACCACCTGCGCGCAGAGGGCTAGTGGGATTTCTTCAATCAAATTAACACACAATCTGCAAATTTCATTATGCGGTATTCGTGATTATATCGGAAAGCTGTCCGTGTGAAAAGATTGACAAACATCGGTGCCCATTATCAAGAAATCGCTTGGCATTCTTTTTTTGATGTTCCCCCTCCCGCAGTCGGCACTACTGTCCTGCTCTCGATGCTTCAAATATTTTTCAAATGGGGCTGGGGCCCCTTGCCCAGAACAGCTCGCATTGAAACCGTGGAAATCGTTTGGCATTCGAATCGCTCTGAAAATATCTAAGCGCGGACAGAAGACAAACAAGAAAAGCCAAAGCCAAACATGAACGCCACATTAGCGTTTGCGATTGCCAGGTAATTGCGTAATTTGCCTGCCATACCGGCAATTGTGTTGTAATTAGTTTGGTACGCATCGTTGGATTGTAATACGTGCCTATGATGCCGGCGCCGTGGCAATATAGGCAATACCTGCATGCGTTATGAACGATCCGATGGGTTTCAAACCTCGTGGGGTTTGGCCCGAAAAAAAGCGACACGTGCTGGGGAGTCGGAACGAAAGCCCAGGTCAGAAGAATAAGGGCCACACTTCGAGAAGTTTGACACGGCGTCAAAGATGAGAGCTGGTTCCGGGGAAATGCAAATCTAGTTCGGAACGATGTAAGCCTAGTGGCCCGCATCAAGAATGGCGAAAAAACAATTGTTTCGGTTGCCGTCGGTAGTCGGAGTGGAGTTGGGAGCAATAGTCGGAGAAAGTCAGAAAGAGGGTGGCGATAAAACCAAAAACAAGACACTGAATCGGGTCGTGGAGGTACGATCGTATTTTATTAACGGATCACATGCGCAGGCCCTGTAGGAACTGTTGCCTTCGACCAGGGTCTCCACTTGACCTACGCAGAACACGACAACGTGCGCTAGAAACTCTTCGAACATTGGACTTTCACACAAGACCGCCATGTTCAAGGCAAATAGGTTACTCCTCACCCCCTCCTCCAGTCCTGACTCCTCCCGCAATTCCAATCCTTTACACATCACCTGGTGCAAGGGCAACAACGCACCAACAAAATAGTGCGTGCATCACGGCAATGCGATATGAGACGATGAGTGGTATCGATATGGAAGAAGAACCCCTATTACCGAACAAATTTGAATACCAACTAACTTCCCCCGGGGCCGGAAATCCCTGGGCAAATGGATGGCCCTCCAGCTCCGGAAATTTTCACACTCTTCGATCTACTGGGGATATCGCTGATTCCCCTATTGACGCATCGGCCCACAAATTTCGATAATGTTTAAAAACTCGTGTGATTTCGCCTACGCGGCGGGATAATTAATTGTTTGTGAATCCGTCACACGACTCGAGCCTTCCTCAATAAATAGCCTCCCAGACGTGCTTGATGGGGTTGCCTATGATCATTGTGCCAGATTTGCCCAAACCTGTTGTATTTACGGCGTTTTGTCCATATTTATGTCCATACAACTTGCACGTATACCCCTGCCATTGCGGTTGCGCCCAGCGTGCTATGTACATTTGCAGACCATGTTATGTTTTCCATCGGACACGAAAGTTACGGCCCACCGAGCTACACGACGATGCAACCTGGAAAGCAAATTGGGATATAATGAACAGCCCAATGGGTCCCAGGTTCCCACAAGCCCCCCAAATGGGATAGGAGGGGTAGACGACGACGGCGCCGCCGCCGCAGCCGCCCGACGCCGACGCCAAAAGCTGACAGGACGACGCCGCCGCCGCCGAAGCAGCCGCCGACGCAGCCGCCGCCCCCGCCGCCGACGCAGCCGCCGCCGCCGCTGCCGCCACCGCCGACGCCAATGCCAACGCCGACGCCGACGCCGACGGAAGACGATGACGCCGCAGCCGCCGCCGCCGCCGCGGCCGCCACCGCTGCCGACGCCGCCACCGCTGCCGCCCGACGCCGACGCCAACGCCGACGCCGACGCCGACGCCGACGCCGACGACGCCGGCGCCGACGCCGACGCCGCGGACGCCGACGCCGAAGCCGACGCTGACACCGCCGGAAGACGACAACGCCGACGCCGACGGAAGACGACGGAAGACGACGACGACGACGAACCAACCCACGTCCACAGGGGGAGGGGGGCACCTGCACCCACCACCGCGTCACGCCCACAAGGCCACGACCACAAGAGGGGGATTGAGCGAAAACATTCGCGAGGCCTTCGCGAGGCTCACGGGCCTACCCATCCAACGGGGGTGGGCTCGATCCCATATGCATTAGGGGGGCAACCCTGGATCGTGTATAGCTGCAGGCACTGCACAGCAGGTGGGCCGAAGGAAGGGTAGCCCCCTATCGGGTCAAACAGCGTGCGAGGGCTGTGCCCAAATTGGGCGGTGCCGCCATGCGGGCGCCGGCGCTGGCGCCGCTGGCGGAGCTCCCCATGGAGTCATAAAACATGTGATGGGTGTGCAGAAGTCGGTGCGCTGCCGCCGTTTGAACCATGCCATTGGGCCTTCGGTGGGGCTCCTGGCGGGGTCACGAAACGTGTGAAAGGCGTGCAGAAATGAGGCGGCACCGCCACACGAACCCTGCAACTTGGGCAATTTGTGGGGCTCCCGTGGGGCCACGAAACGTGACGGGTGTGCCAAACTGGGCGTGGTCAGGCTTGATTTTTTAACCATTTGGGTAAGGGCCGTGAAACGCGTGAGGTGCGTATGTGTGTGTGTGTGTGTGTGCGTGTGCGTGTGCGTGTGCGTGTGTGTGTGTGTGTGTGTGTGTGTGTGTGTGTGTGCGCGTTTGTGTGTGCGTGTGTGTGCGCGTGTGTGCCAGAGGGGGTGCGGTCCAACGTGCGAACCCTGCCATCTGGGCCTTCAAGGGTGCCCCTATGGAACCACGAAGCGTTTGAGAGGTGTACAAGAATGGGCGTGGCCAAGCATGCAAGCTCTGCCATCTGAGCCTCCTGGGCAGCTCCAATGGACCACGAAACAAATAGAAGCGTACCAGCATGTGCGTGGGCAAGTTATGAATGAATCAAACTCTCCTTGTCACCTTGTCTGTTGATCAAAAACAAGCTGCTTTCTTTTCCAGCCGCCTTCGGCGATTGAAACGACAAACTTTACGGTTTCGCCTCAAATACCCCCTGTTCGCTTTTGGTATCGCGGCGTGTTGTTTCCGGGTGATTATCTAAATCGTTGGCTGCGTGATACCTCTCGCATTCTCAACGTGAAACATGAACCCTTCACTCATGCCAAACACCGACGTCGTTGAACGGTGACGGGACCCCTGGCTTCCAAAGTTGTTGTTAACATATTATCAAACATATGAAGACATACACGGAAATGGACATGCGAAAACTCATGTCCATGACCAGAATGTCTCAATGGGTGGGCGCGCGCAAGGTGTGAACATTGCATTCTTTATCTATCTACCCAACGGCAAGAAATGCGGAAAACGCATGCCGCCATGCGGAAACCAATGCCGAATATAAAATCATAGTGAAGGGGCCGAACCGTAATTCACTGTCCCTTGGTGCGTGGCTGACATGAGGTTCTGCGGTGCGGATTGTTGTTGTTGTTGTTGTTGCTGCGCCGCTGTTGCTGTTGCTATTGCTCGTGTTGTTATTGTTGTTGCTGTTGTATTTTATTGTTGATGCGGATGTTGATGTTGATGTTGTCGTTGTTGCTGCTGTTTTTGTGTTTGTTGTTATTGTTGTTATTGTTGTTATTGTTGTTTTCGTTGTTGAACTCTCATTTCTGAAAAAATAATTATTGTTGATCCCCCCGTCCGGTGCACATTGTTTTTTTCCGACTGAAATGCCCTTCCCAGGGCTCGCACCTTGTTTTTTTATCAGGAAACATCTTGAGGGTCAAACTGTGTCGTTGGCCCCCGGTTTACAACAACAGCGGCTCCCGCCTGCGACTTCCTGACAATTTAGCCAGGACCCCCGCTCCCGCCCGAGACTTCCTCGCATTTTATTCAGGAATCGCGCTCTCGCTTGGGACTTCCTTACAACTTATTCAAGAAACGCTCCCCCGGCGTTCTGGAGTCGCGCTCTCGCTGGAGACTTGCTTACAATTTACTGAAGAATAACGCCCTTGCGTTGGAATTTCGTGCAATTTACTCAAGCGCCGCGCTCCCGACACCCAGGCACCCAAGAGTTGCGCTCACGCTTAGGACTCGCTCACAGATTACCTCGGTATCGGGATCTCGCTGCCGTTCGTGGCCCCGTTGCAACCCTTCGTGCCCCCTCGCTTTGTTTCGTGGCCCCGTTACACCCCTTCGTGGCCCCCTCGCTGCCCTTCGTGGCCCTGTTGCAGCCCCTCGTGGCTTCCTCGCTGCCCTTCGTGGCCCCGTTGCAGCCCTTCGTGGCCCCATTCCTTTGTTTCGCGGCCCCGTTGCAGCCCTTCGTGGCCCCCTCGCTGCCCTTCGTGGCCCCGTCGCAGCCCTTCGTGGCCCTGTTGCATGCAACCCTTCGTGGCTCCCTCGCTGCCCTTCGTGGCCCCGTTGCATCCCTTCGTGGCCCCCTCGCTGCGCTTCGTGGCCCCATATGTATGCCCTTCGTGGCCCCCGCTCGTTCGCGCCCGTGGTGGCCCCATGTGCATGCCCTTCGTGGCCCCGCTGTCGCCCTTCGTGGCTCCCTCGCTGCCCTTCGTTGCCCCGGTGCTGCCCTCAATGGCCCCGTCCTTGCCCTCCGCGGCCCAGTATACGTATGTATGCCCTTCATGGCCCCCGCTCGTTCGCGCTTTTCGTGGCCCCATGTGCATGCCCTTCGTGGCCCCGCTGTCGCCGTTTGTGGCCCCCTCACTGTCCTACGTGGCCCAGTTGCTACCCTCAGTGGCCCCATCGTTGCCTTCTGTGGCCCCGCATTGTCTGCCCTTCGTGGCCCCCGCTCGTTCGCACTCTTCGTGGCCCCATACGCATTCCCTTCGTGTCCCCGCTGTCGCCCTTCGTGGCCTACTTCGTGTCCTTCGTGGCCCTGCTGTCGTTCTCTCTCGCTCTCGCTTTCGCTCGTCGCCGTCGCCGTCGTCGACGTCGTCGTCGTCGACGTCGTCGTCGTCGTCGGTCCTCTGTCCGTCCCTCTAAGGGTCGGGTCGACGGTCCGCGACCGCCCCGCCGATCAGCGCTGCCGCTGGCCAGGCCGACGGTCCGCGGCCGCCCCGCCGCTTGCCGGGGCCCAGCCTGCAGGGGAAAAAAATCTACCCCGCAAAAGGGGTTCGATCGAAGACGAAGAGGGCGGGTATCGAGGGTTTGGGGAATACGCGTTATTGGACACGCGAGCAGATAAGGGCGAACAGTCTTAAAATGATTGTTGTTGTTGTTGTTGTTGTTGTTGTTGTTGTTGTTGTTGTTGTTGTTGTTGTTGTTGTTGTTGTTGTTGTTAACGTCTCATTTCTAACAAAAAACTATTGTTGATCCCCCCCACCGGTGCATAGTGTTTTCTCAATCAAAGTGTGCCCTTCGACGCTCGCACCCTGTTTTTGGCATGGAAAATCTTCATGCTCAAACTGGGCCCCTGGCCCCCGGGTTACAACAGCAACGGTTTCCGCTTGAGACTTCCTTACAATTTAGCCAGGACCCCCGGTCCCGCCCGAGACTTCCTCGCATTTTATTCAGGAATCGCGCTCTCGCTTGGGACTTCCTTACAATTTATTCAAGAATCGCTCTCCCGGCGCGCTGGAGTCGCGCTCTCGCTGGAGACTTGCTTACAACTTACTGAAGAATGGCTTTGCGTTGGGATTTCATGCAATTTGCCCAAGCGCCGCGCTCCCGACACCCAGGCACCCAGGAGTCGCGCCCGTTGTGGCCCCATGTGCATGCCCTTCGTGGCCCCGCTGTCGCCATTTGTGTCCCCCTCACTGTCCTACGTGGCCCAGTTGCTACCCTCAGTGGCTCCATAGTTGCCTTCTGTGGCCCCGCATTATCTGCACTTCGTGGCCCCCGCTCGTTCGCGCTCTTCGTGGCCCCATACGGATTCCCTTCGTGCCCCCGCTGTCGCCCTTCGTGGCCTACTTCGTGACCTTCGTGGCCCTGTTGTCGTTCTCTCTCGCTCTCGCTTTCGCTCGTCGTCGCCGTCGCCGTCGTCGCCGTCGTCTTCGTCGTCGACGTCGTCGTCGTCGTCGTCGTCGTCGTCGTCGTGGTCGATCCCCTGTCCGTCCCCCTAGGGGTCGGGTCGACGGTCCGCGGCCGCCCCGCCGATCAGCGTTGCCGCTGGCCAAGCCGACGGTCCGCGGCCGCCCCGCCGCTTGCCGGGGCCCCGCCTGCAGGGAAGAAAGGTACACCCCAAAAAGGGGTTCGATCGAAGACGAAGAAGGCGGGTTATCGAGGGTTTGGGAAATACGCGTTATTGGACACTCGAGCATATAAGGGCGAACAGTCTTAGAATTGTTGTTGTTGTTGTTGTGTTGTTGTTGTTGTTGTTGTTGTTGGTGTTGTTGGTGTTGTTGTTGTTGTTGTTGTTATTGAACATTATTACTTCTAAAGAATAATTATTGTTGGGGCCCCTGGTGCACGACCCCCCCGCCGCGCCTAGGCCGCAGCCTCATTTTCATCATTTTCGTGAGGAAGTCTCAGGCAAAACGGGTTGGTCCGGATCCGGTTGTGTTGTTACGATCGGTTTTCCCTTGCAAAAAATAAGCTAAAGTGGACATTTCTTGTTCTAACATAACCAAACTTCAAGAATCCCTTGCAAAAAATAAGGTAAAGTGGACATTCGCGCGCGCAAGACGAAATCCTTCCAAAACCTTAGTTTTCGTAGCGATTTTAACATAAAAACATCAAAAAACCAATGGTTTTTCAAAAAAAATGTCAAAATTTCATCCCGCGCGCTCTTGCGGATTCGTAGGAAACCCAACACTTTTTAATCATTTCTGTCAAACGGGCTTTTGCGAGCAACTTTTTCGAACTTCTGCAACAACGGTTGCGCACCTGCCAGGGCCATCATCCCTGTCAAATAATACCATGCGGGACACATTCGTTTTTTCTTCGCGCGCGCACGCCGTCGTCGTCGGCCGCGGGGCCCTGAATAGTAGCCACGGTCGTCCGCATGCCACGAAGTGAAGTGTCCGAACGTCATAGGGCGGGAAGCTGGGTGTGGGTGGTGGCGAAGAGTCGTTTGGAAATTTGGTAGAGCTTGAACCGGCCCCCCCACAAAGTGGGGGTATTGCCCGCCTCCTATGAAAACCCTGGCACTGGTGAGAACGGTGTGTCCCCACGTGCTAGTAATTGTTGTTGTTGTTGTTGTTGTTGTTGTTGTTGTTGTTGTTGTTGTTGAATTCTCATATCAGAAGAATAATTATTGTTGTTCCCCCCACCGGTGCATACTGTTGTTTCTCAATCAAAGTGTGCCCCTCGACGCTCGCACCCTGTTTTTTGACAGGGAAAGTCTTCATGCTCAAACTGGGCCCCTGGCCCCCGGGTTACAACAACAACGGCTTCCGCCTGAGACTTCCTTACAATTTAGCCAGGACTTCAGGAGTCGCGCTCTCGCTCGGGACGTCCTTACAATTTATTCAGGAATCGCTCTCCCGGCGCTCTGGAGTCGCGCTCTCGCTGGAGACTTGCTTGCAACTTACTGAAGAATGGCCTTGCGTTGGAATTTCCTGC
Organism: Prorocentrum cordatum; assembly: GCA_963575745.1. NCBI lineage: Eukaryota > Dinophyceae > Prorocentrales > Prorocentraceae > Prorocentrum > Prorocentrum cordatum. The sequence goes on from CAUYUJ010001397.1 coordinate 93,278, forward strand.
AGTTTGCCCAAGCGCCGCGCTCCCGACACCCAGGCACCCAGGAGTCGCGCCCGTTGTGGCCCCATGTGCATGCCCTTCGTGACCCCGCTGTCGCCATTTGTGTCCCCTTCACTGTCCTACGTGGCCCAGTTGCTACCCTCAGTGGCCCAATAGTTGCCTTCTGTGGCCCCGCATTGTCTGCGCTTCGTGGCCCCCGCTCGTTCGCGTTCTTCGTGGTCCCATACGCATTCCCTTCGTGTCCCCGCTGTCGCCCTTCGTGGCCTACTTCGTGACCTTCGTGGCCCTGCTGTCGTTCTCTCTCGCTCTCGCTTTCGCTCGTCGTCGCCGTCGTCGTCGTCGTCGTCGTCGCCGACGTCTTCGACGTCGTCGTCGTCGTCGTCGTCGACGTCGTCGTCGTGGTCGATCCCCTGTCCGTCCCCCTAGGGGTCGGGTCGACGGTCCGCGGCCGCCCCGCCGATCAGCGGTGCAAATGGCCAGGCTGACGCTGCGCGGCCGCCCCGCCGCTTGCCGGGGCCCGGCCTGCAGGGAAGAAAAGTATACCCCCCAAAAGGGGTTCGATCGAAGACGAAGAGGGCGGGTATCGAGGGTTTGGGAAATACGCGTTATTGGGCACTCGAGCATACAAGGGCTAACAGTCTTAAATTTGAACATTATTTATTCTAAAGAATAATTATTGTTGGGCCCCCTGGTGCGCGCCCCCCCTGCGCCGCCTAGGCCGCAGCTACATTTTCATCATTTTCGTGAGGAAGCCTCAGAAAAGAGGGTGTGTACAGGATCCGGTTGTTTTGTTGTAATCCGCTTTCCCTTGCAAAAAACAATAGAAAATGACATTTCTTGTTCTAATATAATCAAATTTCAAGAATCCCTTGCAAAAAATAAGGTAAAGTGGACATTCGCGCGCGCAAGACGAAATCCTTCCAAAACCTTAGTGTTCGCAGCGATTTTAACATAAAAACATCAAAAAACCAATGGTTTTTCAACAAAAAATTGTCAAAATCTCATCCCGCGCGCTCTTGCGGATTCGTAGGAAACCCAACACTTTTTAAACATTTCTGTCAAACGGGCTTTTGCGAGCAACTTTTTCGAACTTCTGCGACAACGGTTGCGCACCTGCCAGGGCCATCATCCCTGTCAAATAATACCATGCGGGACACATTCGTTTTTTCTTCGCGCGCGCACGCCGTCGTCGTCGGCCGCGGGGCCCTGAATAGTAGCCACGGTCGTCCGCATGCCACGAAGTGAAGTGTCCGAACGTCATAGGGCGGGAAGCTGGGTGTGGGTGGTGGCGAAGAGTCGTTTGGAAATTTGGTAGAGCTTGAACCGGCCCCCCCACAAAGTGGGGGTATTGCCCGCCTCCTATGAAAACCCTGGCACTGGTGAGAACGGTGTGTCCCCACGTGCTAGTAATTGTTGTTGTTATTGTTGTTGTTGTTGTTGTTGCCCCGCTCCCGCACGAGACCTCCTCGCATTTTATTCAGGAATCGCGCTCTCGCTTGGGACTTCCTTACAATTTATTCAGGAATCGCTCTCCCAGCGCTCTGGAATCGCGCTCTCGCTGGAGACTTGCTTACAACTGCCTGAAGAATGGCGCCTTTGCGTTGGAATTTCCTGCAATTTGCTCAAGCGCCGCGCTTCCGACACCCAGGCACCCATGAGTCGCGCCCGTTGTGGCCCCATGTGCATGCCCTTCGTGGCCCCGCTGTCGCCGTTTGTGGCCCCCTCAGTGGCCCCATAGTTGCCTTCTGTGGCCTCGCACTATCTGCCCTTCGTGGCCCCCGCTCGTTCGCGCTCTTCGTGACCCCATACGCACTCCCTTCGTGTCCCCGCTGTCGCCCTTCGTGGCTTACTTCGTGTCATTCGTGGCCCTGCTGTCGTTCTCTCTCGCTCTCGCTTTCGCTCGTCGTCGCCGTAGTCGTCGTCGTCGCCGTCGTCGTTGTCGACGTCAACGTCGACGTCGTCGTCGTCGTCGATGTCGTCGTCGTCGTCGGTCCTCTGTCCGTCCCTTTTGGGGTCGGGTCGACGGTCCGCGGCCGCCCCGCCAATCAGCGCTGCCGCTGGCTAGGCCGACGGTCCGCGGCCGCCCCGCCGCTTGTCGGGGCCCGGCCTGCAGGGAAGAAAGGTATACCCCCCAAAAGGGGCTCGATCGAAGACGAAGAGGGCGGGTATCGAGGGTTTGGGGAATACGCGTTATTGGACACTCGAACATATAAGGGCGAACAGTCTTAACATGATTGTTGTTGTTGGGTACGCATTTCTCATACATAATTATTGTTGATCTGTTGAAACGGTTCAGCGCGCTCTCGCGTCGACGCCGCCTACATTTTCGCTGAAAACGAGGCTCCCGCTCGAGCGTTGGCTTGACTCTAAATATGGGCCCTTGGAGGCCCAACTACGACAACAACGGCTGCCGCTCGACAGTTCCTCACAATTTACCTCGAGACACCCTGGCCAGAGAGGCCCACCGAACTCAGGAACGGCGCTCTCGCTCGAGACTTCCTCGCAATTCAATTAACTAAGTTGGCGGAGGCCCAGCCACGACAACAAGGGCTCCTGCTCGATACTTCCTCACGGTTTCCTCCGAGAGCCCCTGGCCAAGAAGGCCCCCGAACTCAGGAACTCCTCTTTCGCTCGAGATTTTCCCGTAATTCAGGCAAGTTGGTGGAAGCCCAGACACGGCGACACGGGCTCCCGTTCGATATTTCTCCGTAGGTATTCCGAGAGCCCTTGGCCAGTCAGGCCCCCGAACTCAGGAACGGCGCTCTCGCTCTAGACTTCTTCACACTTCAGTCAGTGGCCGACAAGGAAGAGATTCCCACCGAAAGGGGATGCAATAGAAGACGAAGTGTGCTGGTATCGAGGGTTGGGGTATACGGAATGCAAGACACGCGTGCCAGTAAGGGCGAACCGTCTTAAAATGATTGTTGTTGTTGTTGTTGTTGTTGTTTCCTCTTGTGTAATGTCGTCGTCTTCCTCGCGACCTGACACGCGACCCAACCGCGACCCAACCACGACCCACAAACGACCCGGCCCGCGACCCACCCACGACCCACCCGCGACACATCCCGCGACGCGCCCGCGACCCACCCGCGACCCACCCGCGACCCACCCGCGACCCGTCCCGCGACCCACCCGCGCCCCGGCCCGCGACCCACCCTCGACTCACCCATGACCCACCCGCGACCCACTCGCGACCCACCCGGCGACCCACCCACTTTGCTTTAAAGAAAAATCGGCGCCTGCGGCGATCTCGTTGCATAATTTGTAAAATCTGAGTGCCTGCGGCGGGCTTCTTCAAAGCCTCGCAGACTGCCGACGTCTTCGCCGCTCCCTCACTCTTATCCGCAACTGCGGGGTGCTATGTATCGAAACCGTCGATCGTGAAGGCTGAAGACAAAGACATCCAAAATCGAATCAATGGGATCGAACAACATCGAAACCATACATGGAGAGGTGGTAGCCGGAAACATAAGAGACCTGAGACGGAACCGAACAAACTAAAAACGGAATTGGAGAGATGGTAAACGTTTCGGAACAGTTCAGGTGAGCCGTGCGCCGAAGCGCGAGGGCCGAAATGCAAAAAGGAACAGTTCAAGTACTCATGCTTGCAGTGCTTTCCTGTGGGGGCCAGAAGTGGTTAGCGCTAGCAGCGCTGAATCACAGGGACGTTGTCTGCTGACTCTGGCGGAAAACGGGGAAGGGAGAAGGGTAAAAAGACGCGCCGCGCTTGAGTCACGAAAATGTGACGCGCAGAGGGAAGAGGGGAAACGTGTCGGAGGGAGCGCGCCCGTGGTATACTCCCAAAAAGGGGGGGGGGGCCCTCAGCTACCCCCCCCTGGACCTCCCCTGCTGGAAGCCCCCCCCCTCTTTTCTCCGCCCCTCGGGAGCAAAAGGACGCCGAAAACCCAAGGGGCGCTGAAAACCAAAGGAGTGCCGAAGACCAAAGGGGCGCCGACAACGAAAAGAGAGCCGAAAACCAAAGGAGAGCCGAGAAGCAAAAGAGCGCCGAAATATGAAGGGGCGCTGAAAACCAAGAGACGCCGAAAGCCTCACGAACGCCGAAAGCCAAAGAGGCGCCGAAACCAAAAAAAGCTCCGAATACCAGCGGGGCGCCGAAAACCCAAAAGGCGCCGAAAACATAAAGAGCGCCAACACTTGTGGATACAAGCCGAAGTTAGTGAATACCAAGCCGATCTCACCGACCTTAATAGATACCGAAACCGATTTTGGTGAGTCTCGACGCTGATGTTTCAGATGCCGAAGCTGTTGCTTCGATGCCGAAGCCGTCCTCTTCGGTACTGAATATGGTGCTGAGGTGCTGCCGATTGGGCAATGTGCCGCACAAATTCATCAGCGACGCCGTTTACACACGACTGTTGTAATGCTTGAAGCATACAAATGCTGCACAGACATTTCCGCGCGTTGTCTCATCATCTCCAGAGGCAAACGGGCCCGGGCTTTCGGATGGCACCATCGTGTAATGTACAAGAGCCGCGGTGACTACATAACTATCTTGCTACACATTGAACATCACTTGACTCTGTGTGTGGATGGCGCAAGTTCGAACGCATCACTGTCCCGTGCACTTCCTTGCGCCCGAGGGGGCCCAAACGGCAAGCACAGACTACTTCGGCTCTGGGCTGGCCCCTCCCCGCACCCGCAAGTGCGCACCGAGCGAGCCCAATGCACGGAGTGCACCACCCGACTGGGCGACCACCAGCGGGCGCACAACCGCCACCCTGGGTTGCAGCCGAGAGCCGCCGCGTGGAATATCATGACACCAGAGCGCATCCCAATCAGCCTGCTCTCCGCACGCAGAGCGTGGAGGCAGAACGGCTGTTGGCGGGCGAGTGCAAATAAGACGATGTGTCCTTTACTCTCTCTTCTCTAATATCTACTTTCTGTTCTTACCTTTTGTAAGCTCTCTGCTCTGCACCCCCTCTGACTTTGATCCCTACCCTGCGCCCTGTACTCTCTACTCTCGATCACCGCTCCCTGTTGATCAACACTCCCTCCCCCGCTCGTCATTCCATCCCCCACTCGACAGGCCTCCACCATCCCTGTCAAAAACAACACAACGTGCACGTGGCGGCAAAATCTGGACCATGAGCGGGCACTCCGCGACCACTGTGCATTGGATTTTGAGCAGGGTTGCTAGAGGGTAAGCATATGTGTCCCCTGCGCGCGCTGCCACAATCCTTGCCAACATTCAGTGCGAACTCATCGCGAATAGTCTCTTTGTTTCATTCTCTCTCTCTCTCTCTTTTATCTCTCTCTCTCTCACACTGTACACAATGCTGACCACCTCGCCGCCACTTTGCAGTGGCTTTTTGGCGTGCACGGTGTGTGGGGGGATTTGGACATGCAGATGAGTGCTGACACGTGCGCTGTCGCCGCCCGGCGCACTCTGAGCGCGTCGCACACGTGGCACAATTGGCGCACGTGGCGGATCCGGCGCACCAAGCACGCCCAGCATACGTGGGCCCCCTGGGGCACCTGGCACACCTGGCGCGCGTGGCGGACCTGGCACGCGTGGCGCACTTCGCGAGAGCCGCACACCCTGCGTCTGTATGGTTCGCGATGGCTGTGCGTCCGATGGGGACCTCTGCTTGTGTTGCGTCTCTAGTGATTCTATGGTGGGAGGGCGGGTGGAAGAGCGCGACATTCGACCTCTACTCTGTACCCTGCACCCTCTACCATTTTCTCTCATCTTTCCACGATTGCCCTCTGCTGTATAACTGCTTTCTTCTTTCTGCTCTCTGCACTCCGCTCCATAGGTTGTGGCCCATACCCTCTACTATGTGCTGCTCTATATTCCCCAATCGGGGCTTGCACTGGCAAGGTCGCCGCGGAGGTTGTAAATATTTCGCGACAGTCCACGCCAATTTCAGTAGGCAGCCATGCTCCTGGGTTCTTGGCTCAAGGTCCTAGGCCCCCCCCTCTACAGGACTGTAAGCATTTGACGAATGCTTGCGAATGTGTTTTGAAGTTCGGAAAGCGTGTTCCCACATCCCTGGTTCCAGGTCTTGATGAACATTTGGCGCCGATATCGGTGGGAGGCTGGGTTTCGCTCCCAGAGCGATGATATCAATAACAGATATATATAAAGAGTACAGATGGTAGAGAGGGCGCAGAGGGCAGAAAGAGAGAGAGAGAAAGCATCTAGTAGGAAGTATACCACAGTTAGCTACGTATAAGAAAGCACAGCACACATATTCGTCATCGTTTGTTGTCGCCGGCCTGCAGCGCGCTGCCTTCATATCTTCTGTCCGAGCAACGGGCTGAATGCTTTTCTAGCGTAGTGCGCTCAATTACCTGCTATTTCGGCTCTCTCTCTCTGCTCACTCTCCTCTTTCTGCTCTCTCTCTCTCTCTCTCCTTCTCTCTCTCGCTAACCTCTGTGCTCTCTCTACTTGTATCCTTTGGGAAGCCAGTCGCGCAGTGGAGTCGGCAAGAATTTTGGACCCTTGGCCGCCGACCGACATCCAAAGCACATTTACCAGATTATTACGAATCCTGAGCCCGCAGCAAGGACCAGAGCCGCCTATCGAAATCGGCCTGGACATTTCACGGAATCCTGGCAACCTCCAGGAGGACCCCTGCAGTGCAATGGGCTCTGATGGGGGAATGCACGAACCTGGTGTGATTCCCCCCACGCGCTAATCTAAGTCGGACAGGCAACACACCCAAGGCTTACTTATTTGAGGCAGCGTAATAGAAATATGGGTGCGTTGTGAAAGTCCCTGGGGAATCTACATCTTTGCCGCATGAGAGGGCCCTAGCAGTCCGGGCCAGGCAGTTTGAAGGCAGACGCCTAATCCATTTTGGCGGCGCGCTTGCTTCGGCACGCAGCTTACCGCGAGGTCAGGAGCTGCTTGGGCGGTGCTTCTCCCATCGCAATGCTTTGACCTCCTCGGCTGTTAGATTGCTGCTCCCGCGAAGGCTTTCGCCTAGTAGCCTGACATCAGATGCGCGACTGCCCCAGCCCGCCAGTGCTCACAAACTACGTTTGCTCAGCATTGCAACGCAATTCCGACTAATGTCTGACCCAGACTCAACCCGGAGATGCAACAATTCAGGACAGATTCATGACAACGAAACAAAGAAAGCATTGAGACGCTTGCCTCGATACCGCAACGCGCTGCTGGCTCTGGGTCTGATCTGGACGATGTCCATGGCACTGGGGAGCCTTCTCATTCCAGAAACGCTTCTTGGCTGGACTCCGACTCCGACCTTGATACTTCTACCAACGCTTTGGCGGTCACATCGTCGGGTACATCATGCTATGGTCACATCCAGAATTTCCATTTTCAACGTAGCATGAGGTGAACCTTCTGACGCAAGCTCCAATGCAACCAGACAGCCTCCTATCCCCAAGGGGAGAAAGGAGGAGGATGAAGAGGAGGGAAGGAGAGGGGAACGATGAGCAGGAGGAGGAAGGAAGGAATGGGATGAGGAGGGAGGAGGGGGGTGACGATGAGCTATCCCCGCACGACCTCCTGTGACTGCATTGGAGGTATGGGCATCAACAATTTTCACACACGCATTTCTCACCACGCAGGGGATATTACATCGGGGAAACTGATGTTCCAGACCGCGCGGACCTTCGTGAGGGCGAGCATTCGCAGGAGGAAGAAGAGCACGGGGCGGATCATACGGCCACGAAGAGACGTCGTCTCAGCACGGGAAGCAACAGGACTGGCCAGGGGGAGGAGGAAGAGGATGAAGAGGAGGAGGACTGACGCCTCACGCCTAGGGCCTAGGGTGTAGGTTGGCCCGCGGCTTGCTCAAGAGAGGAGTAGGCGTAGGATCAGAAGAGGATAGGAGGAGGAAGGAGGAGGAGGAGAAGAGGAGGAGGAGGAGGAGGATCAGAGGAGGAGGAGAAGGAGGAGGAGAAGGAGGAGGAGGGAGAGGAGGAGGAAGGAGGAGGAGGAGGAGGAGCAGGAGGAGGAGGAGGAGGAGGAGGAGCAGGTCGAGGGTTTCAGCCCACCGCCCGCGGATCGCTCGGCGGCGCGGAAAAAGTGCCCGGCTGGGCGCGAAAATCGTGGAGGGTGCGCCGAAGAGGGGGGCTGGGAAGAGGGGGGTGAGCGCATCCTTGCCCGAGGCATGTGCGCGGACGAGGGCTGGGGGGGGGCATAAGATCTGGGACCGCATTGAACGAAGATGTTTCTGAGAGGTTTTCTGGCCCTAGCCACGATGTCCACAAACCCCCAATCCTTACCCCCCTCTTGGGCGCCCCCGGCTGGCGCGCGCGGGGGGGGGAGCGGACGGCCCGCCGGCCGGGAAGCGCCTCGTGGGCCCGCTCCCCGCAGCGCATATCCGCGCGGGGGGGGCAGAGCTCGCACGCGGCGGGAACGCGAGGGAGACATCCAGACATCCGACGGTGTGGGCCGAGCAGGAGGAGGAGCAGGAGGAGGAGGAGGAGGAGGAGGA
>CAUYUJ010001398.1:0-35000 GCA_963575745.1 Prorocentrum cordatum
CTTCGATGTACAGTGTGTGTCGTGTGTCAGGAAACTGTACTCGCACTTCGCGACTGCCGACCTTCACGATGACCTGGCCTCGGTCAGGTTCGTTGCGGATGACCGGGTATGGACCACTCCATCCACCCCAGTCGTCTATCGTGGTGGTCGGGCGATGATAGTCCACGAGATCTCCCTCTTTGTAGTGAAATTCACCCGTAGCAGTAGTCTTCGTACGGAGAGCCCTGTTCGTCTTGGCAACCGCAGTGGCCTGCGTGATTGCCTCCAGACTAACCCTCCTGATTGTCTCCTCCCTTGAGTGATCTGATGATTCAGCGGATTGATCATGATCCAAGACAGGGAAATCGGGAAGCATAGCTGGTTGTCTGCCATATAACGCATTATACGGAGAAACTCCGTTGTAGAAGGTAAATGCATTGCTGGCAAACATGGCCTCATGTAAAAGACGAGTGAAATTCAGAGGAATATTCCATCTATTCAATTCTTCTCCCATCACGTGTATGAGGTGTCGCAGGATGCCGTTCCTAGCTTCGATAGTCGTGGCGTGTTGGCCACGCGTTCGGATACGAAGCTCTGTTCCCTTGGATTTAAGGATGGCCTTTGCTGCATCGTTATTCAGTGCTCCTTCCCCGTCGGAGTATAAGACTTCGGCAGGGCCATGCTGCATCCAAGTTGTGTGATAGGCATCAAGAACAGCGTGCATAGTCTTATCGGGGATCTCTGTACCAGCTGCCCAACGAATACAACGGTCGATGATGTGAAAAACAATATGTTCCTGTTTGTAAAAGAAAAGATCACATTCGACTTCCTCGTTGAAATGTCCTGGCAGTGACACAGATGGCATCGCCGTGTTGCCTGGTTTGTCCCAGGCGCGACATTCTCTACACGAGTCGCAAATGCCCTTAATCAGACTCAAACGGGTTTCGCCCAAACCGACCTTAGCTAGAATCATCCGCATCTTTGGTTCCTTGGCATGAAACCATCTCAAGTGAAGCTTGCGGAGTTCTCGCTGCACTACAGCTGGGTCAAAGCTGCGCAGGTTTTGAAGGCTGAGCTGAACATCGAAACGAGTCCAATCAGGAAGCCTTGGCCTTGGCCTCGGCTCTACAGGAGGCTGCGGCGGCGGTGGAGGATCACATCCTTCCATGCGTCCGCGCCTTGCTGCCACTTGCGGCAGTCTACGGTGATCGTCAGAGCTGCCAGCGCCAGTGTTGCCACCATTAGCCCCTTCGGCTCTGGTGATGTCATGGCTGCTGGCGCCTGCGGTTGGATCGCCCTCACCAGGCCGTGGCGGCCTAGGCGCGCGTAAGCGCGCTCTCGCGGCCGGCGCCGCTTTTGCGGCTGGCGCCGCTTCTGCGGCTGGAGCCGCTTCCGCGGCTGGCGCCGCAGGAGCGGCTTGCCCCGCCGGGCGCGGCTGGCCAAAGTTATCTGCAGCTTCCATTTTTCGGCGAATCTGCATTGGCCAGATATCTTGGTGTGGTGAGGATTGCTCTTCTGATATTCCTTCTTACAGCTTGGACAGTCCCAATAGTATGGTTCAACATCATACCACCGACACATCTTCGGATCCCTGCTGTGCTTTGGTGATTGCTTGTAGTTGTTGTCCACGCAGCCATGGCACCCAAGACCGCCAGGTGGTGGTCGCCAGATTTCTCCGTTCGGGTGTCTCCGGATTGTTGGGTCGTCCAAGTCGTAGCCAGCACTGTTTGTTACGAACGCATAGCTGCGTTCGCGATTCGCGAATGGATCGCGACCGTAAGCAAACAGATCTTTGGCGATTTGCACAGCATCAACGATCAGTGACTGCATTCTGTAGGTATACTGTGCCGCCCTTGCTAGTTCTTTGTTGCAAGCATTGGCGTGCACATGATTACCTGGACAACGCTTGCCTCTGAAGGGTGCCAACAACTCTTCTTTGTTTGCCATCATCTGTGTTGGCTTGCGGATGTATTGTCCAAACGGATCTTTGAGACCAGTCGTGCACTGATCAATAATCGTTTGGCAAGTGACCTTGCGTCGTGCCAGTTCCTTCCATGGCTGGATCTCATCCACCCACGTGCCCATTGGTTGTTCCCTGAGAAAGAAACGTCTTAGGTCGTCTTGCGATAGAGCGACTGTTCCACAGAACGTGATATGGGGCAGGTCCTCCTTGTGGTGTTTAAGCCACGTGTCATGATTGACCTGCGCATTGAAGTATGAAGGAAGTCCAGTAGTTCTGCAGCTTGGCTGCAGAATCGTGATCTTGACAAAGCAAGTCTTGAGGTAGTGGAGGACCGCCCTTTGTACTTCTGCGTTTCCAAGGTCAACCATTGATATCCTATCAAGGTTCCCGCCCGACGAGAGTCCTCTCTTGAAGGCTAATATGGATATACCACCCTTGCCCCCACATAATTCAAGCATGTCCACTTGATTGTTTCTGCCGTAGCATAGTGACTGGACCATCGAGAAGACATCAGCATGTGAGTCAGCGGGTTGCCCCGCCGGTAACATCATGAAAATGTCCTCTGATTCGCTGTCCGAGTCCGAGTCGTCAAGAGGAACGTCGTTGAAATATGTGGAGCAGTCAAGCCCTTTGAGGTCCTCTCCACAGTCGTCGTTACCGTCTTCCACTTTCTTCGGGATTTTCTTCGGTTTGATGCCAGCCTCTTTGTCAGCTTTCTGCTTTTCTTTCTGTTTTATCCTGGCATCCGCGGGCAACGCAGTTTCCGCGGAGAGATCCGCTGCGGAGAGATCCGCTGCGGAAGGATCCGCTGTTAAGTCAGGAAATGGCGGAATTTCAGGAAAGTTGGTGGGTCGCGTTTGGCAGCGCTCAATCGAAGGGGGAGGAGACCGATCGTCATCGACGATCGTCACACGCTTTGGGCGTGGCCTTCGCGACTCACCATCGCCGTAAAGAACTGGAGCCGGAGGCTCCCAGTATAACCGAGTACTGATGTTTGTAACCCCATCAGGTAATGGAGCTACATAATTGTACCCAGTCGGCTGATCCTGATTTTGATATCTTGAACGATCTTATTCGTGTCCAGGTCGGTCGTGACTCTACGAACAACATGGTCCCATTGAGGGCCCTTTTGTGGACATTGAACGTAGTGTCTTACCTTTTTGTCAACGCGCGTACACACACTGAGGTGCACCGCACTCCGCTCATTCCTAATCACGTTGGCTTTTTTGAATTGATCAAGGAAGCGTGCAGTGATGATAGCCAAGGTTTTATGCCGGAACTCGGCACGTTGCTGATCTTGGCCATACCAATCCAAATCATGCTCTTTGTGTGAGCCACAAGTACATCTCCATAAGTTTATCGGTATATGAGGACAAGATGTAGCAACTTGTGTATAAGAACCACTGGGATATTTACTGGAGCGGTCAAACTTGATACCGAATTGACAGAGTCTCATTCGTATAATGCTTAGCTTCAAATCTTCGATAACATCTTTGATCGGACCCTGTTTCCAGAAATACCCGGGTGGCCCCAGGATAACTATCTGCATTCTCAGAGCACGCGCTTTGATCAGGAGATTGTGTATACGTTGATAATGTGGTCCCGCCCTCTTTCCTGGTGTACGCACGTACCAATCAGAGGGTGTGGCCACCCACAACATATTGTAGTCTCCTGCCAACAAATGTCCCAAATACTGTGTTCCAGTTGAAGTCATTACCTCATTATGGGTAATCCGGTCGCATATATATCCACGGGTTCGGAGTTCAGCGCAAGCTGTGCGAATATCTTCGATGACGAGACATTTTGAATGATATTTTTCCTCTCGGGCCTCAGCGCGGCCAACGTATGTAGCGAGGAGGCCGGCATTCGGCTTCTCTTCGCAAGCGAGCGCCGCCGGCGCGCCCGCCTGCCCCCGTCAGCGGCGGTCGTGCGACCACGTTGCCGTCTGACTCGGAGGCATGCTGTTAGCGGATGGCTCCGCAGGAGTCGCTGGTGTGGCTACGCTCACGATCTCCACGCGGGTTGGCCCCGCAGAGTCCGACGAACCTCCGCCCGTGTAGCTTGGTGGTGGTGGCGGTGACGCGGGTGGTCCCGCTTGGTCCTCAGGTGTCCAATTATTCACCGCCTCCTGGACTGCCCAGAATATCTTAGACTTCAGAGCATCCTTCATATGTGGCCAGGTCCCTTCGGGACACTGTTGGCCCTCCCACCAGCTGTTCAGCGTCCTGTCCACGATCAAACGGGTCGTGTCTTCCAGGAGCTGCTTGTCGATGTACGGCTCGACAATGTACGTATCGGTCGTGACGGTCGTGGACTGCCCCGTCGCGGGTGGCCCCGCTGTTGCTTCGGCGGGTGGCCCCGCACTGACGGGGTCCTCCTCGTTCTCCGTCTCGGCATAGCCATCTCGACTACTGCGGATTGTGAAGGTGTTCGTGACCGTCTGGCTTTTAGCCCCGTCATACAAACCGCAGGGAATCGCGAGATGTCCCGAGGGAGTTTTCTTCGCCTTCAGGACCTTGGCGCCTCTTCCCAGCTTCAGGGTGTAGTCACCGCTGGGGTAGATAACCTTCTGGTAGCCTGGCTTCAGCACGATGATCGTATCACGTGCTTCCATGGCTCCTAGGCCCCAGATGGCCGGGAGATTAGCACCCGAGCCTTCTGCAATGTTGGAGGCATACTCCTCAATACGGGGGCTCGCCTCATTGGCATATTGTACCCCGATCTTGAAGTTGCCCATCTTCCGACATATCGCAGCGCCCTCACCAACACCATTGATGTAGAGGGTCTTGCTCAGGGTGCATATGGCAGGTCGGTAGTTGAACCTGGCCATAATCTCCTGGAAGGTTCGCGCCGTATTGGATCCAATGATGTTCACATTGGAACCAATGTCTAGCATGAACGAGATGCAGGGCATACCATCTTCGTCGGGAAAGAATGTCCCGTTGCGCGCTGCCAGAGCGATTGTCCCATGGTCATTGGTGTGGTACGTGATTTGCGATCCGAGTGTACCCTTCAACAGGCGCTGTTCAAGAACCCATTGACTCATGGTCAGCTCGGTGCACCACATCTGCTCATACTGGCGGCGCTCCTCCACGGTAATTGGTTCCTGCTCGAGGACCCAATAATTCGCAGATAGCGTAGACATCCATTCACCTCCTGGTGGCAGCGTGTCCGTGTCGTCACGTGCGTAGGTCAGCCCCTCTGTATCGATCATGAATGTAGTATGGAACTGGGCTGCCTCTGCGCTCTCAGCGCTTGCCCGGCCCCTGGCGCTGACCGGGCTTGCCACTCGCGAGGTCCTGGTTGATCCAGTTGGCCTTCGAGTCCCGCCTCCGCTCCTGCCACTCCGCCTGATGTTGGCCTCCATTGCCCTCAGGAAACCTGGATTTGGAGGCCCATTTGCGGGTGGCCCCGCTTTGGCGGCGGGAGCCGCTTCAGCGGGTGGCCCCGCAGCTGGGGGCTCCTGCGCTCGAAGCGTAGGCAGGATTGGCATCTGAATGCCTTGCTCTGGTGCTGGCCAGGGGTATGCCTGTGCAGCTGGGGCACGTGCGGATGGCTCCGCCGATTGTGCGGCTCGAGCCTCCAGTGCCTCCACTGCTTCACGTAGCCGACGCAATTCCCGGGCATCTGCCACGTACCTTTCCTGCTGGCGCGCTTGTTCTGATTCAGCGTCGCGCTGTCCAGCACACGGGAAGTGCGCTATAACTATGCCCGGCCCACGACATACAGCGCAGGGGGCCTCATTCGGCGCACCTGGCCGCTGATTGCGGACGTGCTGCTGTGCAACACGATCCCAGCATATATCGTGAAAGAAGTGCCCACACGCCAGTCTCCACACTGTAGTGCCCATCTCGTAGTTGTCCATGCAGATTGGGCACTGTGTGAAGTTGTAGTCTGAAATGACTGGAGCAGGCACGTCAGGGCGAGTCCGAGCTTGACGCTCGAAAGTGGTTTCGCCCTCCCGATATGGCGTCGGTGGCGGCCGTCTGTCTGGCCGTTCAGCGGGTGGCCCCGCTTCTGCGGGTGTCCCCGCTTGGGTCTCACGCTCAATCCTTCTCTGGATCGCGCGTTGTTGGCGCAGCCTGGTGTTGTCCCGAGCCTGCTGCCTAGATGCCAGTATCGCTTGCTGCGTGTTGTGCACGTCGCGGATGTAGTCTGGCATGCTGCCCATAGCGGCTGGCACCGCGAGACCAGCTGGCTGAACCACGGTCTCGGGGTCCGTCGGCGTGGGCATGTAGGCGTAGTGCGGCATAGACTGCGCATCGACCGCGCGTGTAAACTGCAAACGAAACATCTCATTGGCAAGATTCCGAGTGTATTCGTTCGCAGGTGGCCCCGCAATCATAGGAGTGTTATTCATCTGCGCGTAGTGCTCCGGGTACATCGGCGCGTCCATGGCCTGTGCCTCTGCTGGTCCATGATTGTCCCATCCATATATTGGGTGTGATGCTATTCCTGGAATAAACACCTGTCGATATGGATTCGTGGGATCAGCATTTGGAGCATCTTCAGAAGTCAGCTCCAGAGAGGCCGAAAGTCGCCATGATTCGTAACATCTATGTTGCGGTTCCGCAACAGGCTGGGCCCTCTATCAGCTTGTTGCTGCAGAAAAGTAGCCTGTGCTCTTAAGTTGGCTGCCCGACGTTCGTAGTCTGAACCTTGCTGTCCGTCAGCGGGTGGCCCCGCTTGAGCGGGTGGCTCCGCAGGCGTTCGCTCGGCGGGTGACCCCGCAGCCACCCCTCCTTCACTACCCCTCGGAGTGCCAAAGGGAGTGGTTGCTTGGAGTGCTGCTGCGAGTGCCGGATTCCTGCGAATCGCCTGGAGTCTTTGCCACAAGCTGTTCTCGCTCGTTTCAGACGGCGGAGTCCGAAACGGCGAGCCACCATCTGAGCCGCCCATAGGGACAAACCTCGCACCTCCCGTCTGCTGCGGAGGGCGTTGTGGCTGTGGTCCTAGGACGCCTGGTGGCCCAGCAGGAGTGCGCAGGTTCCTCTGCCGTGCGTCTTGGATACCTGTATGCACTGCCCACGGGTCAGCACGATATAGCTGATCGGTCAGTCCAGAAACGTCGGCTGGTGTCAAGTAGCTGGTGAGGGCCTGGACCCATGCCTGCTGATCCGGCCTCCAAGGAGATGCTACCGTTGCTACTGGTGTGACCACTTGTTGCCATGAACCGTCCGAGGTGTCTACCGCGGGTGCCCCCGCACCTGCGGGTGGCCCCGCTTCAGGCATGACCTCGTCTTCCTGGGCATTTATCATGAGGACCGTCTGTGTGTCGTACGGTCGTGGAGCAACATCTTGCTCGGTCATGATCAAGTTGAATGGGCGACCGTCCGTCTTAGACCAGCCCTTTAGGTACATGGCGTGATCTTCCATTACACCCAGAGTTCTGTCACATAATTTAAGTGGCAGGTAGTCATCGGTGCGAATCCTGTCTGCGGGTTGGCCCCGCCTCCGCGATTTGTCATACGCCAGCGGATTGCTCCAGGCTTCACCGACCCGATATTTCGCAATGCTCACAATCTGGAGGATATGATCGGGCGGTATACGGCCGTCGTGGCCCCGTGTCATGACGATGTCATTTGCTGACCTCCATATGGAAAAGCCACTGGACAGCATCTTGTTGATGCTGCAGAATATGAGCACCTCCGAGTCAGGACGGATGCCCGATTGAATCCTCGGGTCGCCCGGGAGGTAGGGGCAGCCGTGCACAAATTGGCGCCCCCCCTTCCTTTTAGGGTTGTCCTGTGCGAGGCATGAAAGGCCATTAGCAAGGATGTCCTTGACATACTCCCACTGTGTCCCGTGGATGAAATATACTGGGTCGTCTGGTTCTTTCATCCATGTTGTGATCGGCTTATAAAGCGACTCGGGACAGTGGATGCCTGGGCTGCTGTGGCCGTTCGTGGCTCTGATGAAGTACTGTGGCCTGCGTGCCGTTGGTCGAAACCTGGGAGGCAGCAGCATGCTGTCATCAACGCACTTCATCTGGAGCCTGCCCTTCTGCATGCCGTGATGGTCAATCATCTCACAGCAGTTTAGCAGCACCCAATACACGTATGACGTGTGGGGCCTGCCCTTGATCAGCACCTCGTGCATTTCACGATAGCCTTTCCACTGATCATTTTCAGTCCAGTTTGTCAGCAAATCGTCAACAACAACCCAGCCATCGTATGGATCGAAAGTGCTAATCTTTTCGAAGTGTCGGCTGAATCCGTCCTTCCAATACGGACTATGGCGTAGGGCTGTAGAGAACCATATTGACACCTTGGTCATTTGCCCATCGCGCGGCAGAGTCGGATCCATGCCGAACCTCTCCATGACCTTCATGAGCTCTGCCCTGTGCTGCGCGACGCGCAATGGCGGCCTGTCTCGCAACATATTTCCCACGGCTTGTTGTTCACGTTCCCAGTCGTTGCGGCACTCGAAGTTACGACGATCAGGGCAATTAATGACCTCGTATCGATCTGCATCGTCTCGAGTGACTCGTGGGTTTATGGTGCGCTTCGGGCCTTTGCCTTCAATGCCTTGCCAATATTCAATGGCTCCCAGAGGGATGTTCCTAAGAACAGACATCACTGGCTGCCAGCGCGCGGGCGGCCCCGCTAATGCAGCTGGCGGCGCTTTAACGGGTGGCCCTGCAGAACCTGCGGTTGACGAGGCAGCTCCAGCGGATGACTCCGCGCCAGGGCGCGGGTGACCTTGGTCAGCCACTGCATCGTCGGCTACTTTCTGTCGGTCGCCAAATTCTTTGAGGGCTCTGAAGCGTTCTTCTCTTGAAAGAATGCTTTCTGCGGGTGCCCCCGCTGCTGCAGCTGGCGCCGCTTTAGCGGGTGGCCCCGCAGAGCCCTTGTCCTCCTTAGCTTTGGCGGCTGCTTCTGCCCGCACCGACCTCATCCCAGCTTCGGGCTTCGGCTGCGCTTTCATTCGTGCCGAACCTGGTCGTGGTGCAAGGCGCGGCTGATGCAGAGTTGGAGTCCAGTCACCTCGGAAGGCTGCCTTAGGCTGATTGCGAACTTCGTCCTTGACATCGCCTTGGGCAGCCGGTGGCATCGGGGTCGATGGTCCAGCAAAAGCCTTCCTCCTCTCCGTCACGGACGGGCCGGTAGGCTCTCCCTGCTCAGGGTCGCCCTTCTTGGCGATCCCTCTGGCCTTCGCACGCCCCTGTGTGTCTTCGGGGCTCTTGGACGGGTGTCTCTTCGCAGGAGTCGGTGAAGAAGAGGAGTCGGCTTCATGTCTTGGAGGTGGTCTGTTGCCCTTACCTGGTTGTGGACCAGGAGGGTCCTTAGGAGGGCCTTCTGGCTGGCCATGATCATGGATGATCTGCCTCATATGGTCGATGTCGGCAGTGCCTTTTATGGCCAGCTTGTACTTGCCATTTTCGTGGCGGTGAATAACCCTTGTGCAAAACCACTTCTGCGCCGAGGAGCTGTAGTACCAGCAGGCGCACCCATCAGGGAATGGATTCTCTGAGCCGTCTTCCGCCGCCCATTCTTCATTCAGTTCGGTTTGGTCAGTGCCGGCGGCGGATCCGGCAGCAGATGCAACAGCTATCCAATCTTCGTCCGCAGACCCAGCGGCTGGCGCCGCGTCTGCGGGTGACCCCGCTTCTTTGCTGGATTCTGCGGGTGACCCCGCCTCTTTATGGAATCGGCGGTTCCATTCCTTGAGGCGATGGTCATTGGGAAGCTGTACCCAATTTTCCCTGACAGCGTTGGCAACCTCCTCGGTCATAGGGACGCGATCGGCTTCAGTGATGCGCTTTCCTCCTCCAGGGACCTCCTTATTAGGGGCATGGACGTTGCCAGCGTCATCTCCATGAGACCAATTCCACGGGGTCTCACCGTGATGAGGACTCCTGGAGGGGCGGTCCATTGGACAGCTGCGCATGTGACCTTTGAAGGGCTCGCATTGACATACTTGTTTCCTGTATGTCTTGCGATCGTTGATTATCTCCTGTTTCTTAGCCCTTTTGCCCCAAGCCTCTGGCGTGTTAGTCTTGCCACCCTTGGTGCGTATTATCATGCCAGATTCGTCCCTTTTGGTGCAATACTCCTTAGAATACCAGTGGCGGATCACGTCCATCGAGTAGCCGGGGTACCAATTGATGTACCACTCCGGCACGTACTGAGCGGATACACCTACGGAGTGCTCCGTACTGTACGGGTAGCCCGATGCATCATGTGTAGGGCGTCGTGGAGCTGAACGGCTCCTCCTGCGGGCTGGCCCCGCTGACGCACTGCCACGTTCCATGGGCCTTTGATCGTCATGCTCTGAGTCTCGGGGAGGCGATGGTCGTCTGTCCCTCTTGGCATAGCGCATGTCCTCCGAGTCCTCTGAGCTGTCCTGGACCATGAATACGTGCTGATACGGGCTTCGGAAGTACCCGATGTCGTTTAGCTGCTCCATCGCGAGGTCGTTGAGGTCCATCTGGTCGCAGCCCTGCATAAATACATCCATAGACCAAGCGGGTGGCCCCGCTGCTGCGGCTGGCGTCACTTCGGCGGGTGACCCCGCTAGAGCCTGGAGTGCTGTCAGCATCTGAGGTGCCGACATGTCCGAATCCAGGTATGGACGCAGCCTTGCGGCCCCTGGGCGCGACAGCAGGTCGTTCATGGTTATCTGCTGATGTGCTGGCGCACTCAGGAGCCGGATTGCTTCTGCGACCTGCTCTTGGAGCATGTCCTTATAGTCCTCTTCGGCCTCTTCAGAGTCAGAATACGCGGGATGGCCCCGCATTTCGTCATCAGCGTCTCCCGCTTCCGAGCCAGCTCGCGGAAGATCTGGCAGCAACGGCATGCCAATCACCTGCGGTGCCAGCGCGGCGGCGAGCTCTTCCTCGGTCGCCGGGACGGTCTCAGCATCGGAGATCTCGTCGTCGGCGGGTGGCCCCGCTGGAAGACCGAACCAGGCATTGAACGCGACCTCGTCGACTTCGTCCCAGCCGTGGAACTCGTCGAAGAGGGTCACCGCGTAGTCTTCCAGGGCTACGGTCACTTCAGCGTAGCGGGCCATCACGTAATACGTGGAGGAGCCCGCGGCGGGAGCCGCTTCTGGATTGACGTAAAACTCGTAGTCAATGTAGTCTATGTCATCCATAAAAGAGTTTTGAGCCAAATGTACGGATCCCTTTCCTTTCCCTTTCGGGCATTGATCGCGCAAATGCTCTGTACTACCGCATGTATGACACTTCATAGTATTGCCAGAAGCGTCCCTAGGGTTGCCCCTCCGCCCTTTTCCCTTACCAGAGGTCCGCCTGCGACCCCGACCTTTGCCTCCGATAAGAACTTCTTCAAAAACTATATCAGTTAAGGACGTGAGGAAAGCAGTAATACCCCTACCATGCATACGGCGTCTGCGACCCCCTTTGCCACGACCCTTTCCATATCGTTTGAAATGTCGGCGTACTGCACGTCTCACTTTTCTGACTGGTTTCTTCATAAAGCGCCTCCAACGGCGTTTTGATTTGCGATAAGCCATAAAAGCGGATTCCGCTCTTTGTTGTTCAGAAAGGTGAGTGTCATCCGCTGGATAGTCATTACCAGCAGAGACTATGCCATTGTGCTCATCGTCAGATGAGGTATCTGTGTCAGTGCCAGATTCAAACGGTGAGGGTGGCTGAGACCATTGAGCGGATGACTCCGCTTGGCCCCAGAGGGTTGTGCCCGAGGGCGGGCTTGCAGTGTAGGCGGCGCCTGGCGAGTAGTTCGACCAGGCGTTCGCCTCAGCTGCCTCTGCCGATGCCTGGCCGGTCTGCCCTAAGAAGGCAGTGGCCTCGTTGGGCATATCGGCTGGGTCAGCCCAGGGACTTGGCTCGCCAGGACCAGCGGGTGACCCCGCAGTCGTGGCGTAGACACCTGCATGTGAGTGGTGCCCTGTGAAGATACCCGCAATGTTGCCAGGAGAGCGCTCGGCAACATGTCCGTAGTTCCTCATCCTGGTCAGCAGCCTGTCATAGTCTGCTTGTGTTCTGGGCATCTGATGATTAAAGGGCTCCAGCAGGTGTTGGGCTCGTGACGCGCCAACGCCTAACGCTCTGAAAAGGATCAGCGTTAGGATCTGAAAGTTGGGGATGACAAATCCAACAGAGTTAGCCTCGTCACGGGCCATCTCGAATCGAGCTAACACTGAGTCGATTCGCTCGCCCCTTTCGACGCGAAAGTCGATAAGGGCAGTGCCAGAGTTGAGCTGGCGCTCATCTTCCAGATTTTCAAATTTGGTGCTCAATAGGTACAGTATATAAGTAACTGCATCCGTTGGCTGTCCATTGACAGTTACACCATAGTTGATGATCTGGGAGGGGACCTGCATGGCGATACGACGAGCAAGACCTTGAAGGCCTCGTTGTAGTGCTGCAGCTTGTTGAGGTGGCGTCATATTGCCGCTCGTTACGTTTATCCATGCATGTACTTCGCGAACGTATTCGCGAAAAGGCGTAGTACCGGCAGGGTCCCACGAAGGGCCGGTAGTACGCGTGTCGTCCATCCCCTGCCGCATGTATCCCACAGCACATCCCATTATTACCCACAGAATGCCGAAGATAGTTATCTTAATCCAGTGCATGTGCATTTCGGCTTCGGTGATTGGTTTAGGCTGTGGTTTGTCAGGCTCTGGCGTAGTATCCGTGAGGCGCCTGACTGGCACGGGATGCAGGTGGCCCCGCTGCGGGTAGCCCCGCAGGGTGACCACGTTCTCGATCGAGTTGCCGATTGGCATCTGGTGGAAGTCGAGAGTGAAGTAGCGCAGTGAAGTAGGAGAGAGCGTCTCGAGTTCGCGGGTTGCCCCGCTAGCTCGATCGCGGACTGGCTCCGCTCCTCGCAGAGCCGGCGCAACATGGTATTCCACCGTAGTAGTAGTCCACCAAGTTGTGCCGTGGATTACAGGAATCAGAGCGAGAGCCAGCCACACGAGAGTGTAGCCAGCTCCGCTACCAAGTCGAAAACATGCTGGTAAGCTTAGGTATGTGTTACGCTTCAAGCGTTGCCATATCCCAGGCTTTGGCTCATATCGCATGAGCAAGAGAGCGAGACGAAGCATGGGATCTGGAGTAAAGGATAGAAGGGGCATCTTCAATGGAAAAGGTATTTTCCGATCTCAGATACCAGTCGTGCGCCTCGGTGAGGCACAGTCATATATTTGGCCGGGCCCGGCTTGAGCCAGGCACGGCAGCGGTACATGCTCGATTTATACCTCGCCTTTAACCTTCTCCGTTTAAAGTCCGAAATGTTCCGTAGGTTTTGAAGGACATTTGATCTTGCTCCTTTTCAGCTCTCCGACGGCTCAAGACGGTCCAAGCGGCCCCCAACATCGTCCCAAGAGCGCCCAAGAGGCCGCCAAGATGGCCCCATGACAGCCCAAGAGGCCCCCAAGACGGCCCCAAGAAGGCCCCAAGACGGCCCAAAAGCCTCCCAAGACGCCCAAGATAACCTCCAAGACGGCCAAGATGGCCTCCAAGATGCCTCCAAGACGCCCAAGATGGCCGTCAAGACGGCTAAGACGGCCCAAGATGCTCCCAAGACGGCCCAAGATTGCTCACAATGGCCCAAGACGGCCCTATAGGCCCGCAAGAGGCCTCCAAGACGGCCCAAGACCCTCCAAGACGTCCTCCAGGAAGGCCCGACAGGGCCAAAATCATTGATTTTCATATGGTGTTTGAAGGATTTGGGCATTTTCTTCTTTTCATCTCTTCGACGGCCCAAGACGGCCGAAGAGACCCCAAACATCGTCCCAAGAGCGCCGAAGAGACCCCCAACATCGTCCCAAGAGCGCCCAAGAGGCCTCCAAGATGGCCCCATGACAGCCCAAGAGGGCCCCAACAAGACGCCAAGACGGCCCAAGATGATCCCCACGACGCCGAATATGGCCTCCAAGACGGTCAAGATGGCCTCCAAGATGCCTCCAAGACGGCCAAGATGGACTCCAAGACGACCAAGATGGCCCCAAGATGCACCCAAGATGGCCCCATGACAGCCCAAGAGGGCCCCAACAAGACGCCAAGACGGCCCAAGATGATCCCCACGACGCCGAATATGGCCTCCAAGACGGTCAAGATGGCCTCCAAGATGCCTCCAAGACGGCCAAGATGGACTCCAAGACGACCAAGATGGCCCCAAGATGCACCCAAGACGGCCCCAGATGGCCTGAAGATGGCCTTCGACTGCCCAAAAGGCCCGCCAGAGGCCTCCAAGACGGCCCAAGACCCTCCAAGACGTCCTCAAGGAGGCCCGAAAACTCGGAAATCACCTGGTCCGGTAGCTCGCTCGACTGCGCGTTCCCCGAAGGCTTTCGAAACCCACTTGGGGAACGCGTGGCCCGATAGCTTGGCCAAGCTCAAACCCAACTTTTGGCCACGCAGGCGCTTCCAAAAAGGCAGGGGATCTAGCATGCCAGGGTGCCCGGCATGCTAAATCCTACTGTTTTGGGTTTGGTTCTTTTTTAAAGAACCCCCCTGGGGCTCCAGCCCAGCGCGCCGGCCACGCGGAAGGACCCCAAACGAGCACAACGTCCACCAAAAAATCCACAAGACGGCTCAAGATGGCTTCTAAGATGGTCACGTTGGCCCAAGATGGCTCAGGAAAGCCCAAGATGGTCCAAATTGCCTCCAGATTCGCCGAAGAAGCCAACAAGACGGCCCAAGATGGTTCCAAGATGCCTCCGAGTCCGCCCACGAAGCCTCAAAGATGGCCCAAGACGGCCCAAGAGGCCCCCAAGACGCCCCCAAGACGTCCTCCAGGAGGCCTTCAACTGGACCTCCAGGAAGGCCCAAAGAGGCCAACATCTATGAGTTTCCTCAGAGGATGTTGGCATTCGTGGATTTTCGGCCTTCCGACGGCCCGAGACGGCCCAAGAGCCCCCAAAGATCGCCCTAAGATCGCCCAAGAGGCCTCCAAGATGGCCCCGTCTTGGCCCCAGAGCCCCCAAGACGGCACCCAACGAGCCCAAAGACGGCCCAAGAGGCCTCCAAGACACCCCAGATGGCCTCCAAGACAGCCCTGGAGCACCCCAGGAGGGCCCCAAGTCGGCCCAGAGCGGCCATCAAGACGCCCCAAGATGGCTCCAAGATGGCCCAAGACGGCCCAAGAGGCCCCCAAGAGGCCTCCAAGATTGCCCAAGAGGCCTTCAAGAGGACCTGCAGGAAAGCCCGAAGACGCCAAACTCATTGACTGTCATTAGGTTTGCTGGAGAAGGTTGGCATTTTGTTCTGTTCGGCCTTCCGACGGCCCGAAACGACCCAAGAGCCCACAAGATCGCCCAAGAGGCCTCCAAGACGCCCGAGATGGCCTCCGAGACGGCCCTGGAGCACCCCAAGAGGGACCCAAGACGGCCCAGAGAGGCTCCCAAGACGGCTTCCGACGGCGTCAGACGGACCAGGAACTACTTAAGACGGCCGAGCATGCCCCCAAAGGCCCCCAAGAGGCCCAGGGAGACATCCAAGAGGCCTCCAGAAGGCCCCCGGGAAGCTCCTAGGAGACCCCAGGAGTGCCCCAAGAGGCTTCCAAGAGGCCTCCTCCTCCTCCTCCTCCTCCTCCTCCTCCTCCTCCTCCTCCTCCTCCCCCCTCCTCCTCCTCCTCCTCCTCCTCCTCCTCCTCCTCCTCCCCCTCCTCCTCCTCCTCCTCCTCATCCTCCTCCTCCTCCTCCTCCTCCTCCTCCTCCTCCTCCTCCTCCTCCTCATCCTCATCCTCATCCTTCTCCTCCTCCTCCTACAAAACCCCGAGGAGGGTTCTGCACGGGAGCTCGGTGACAGCGATGACGATCGGTCACCTTTTTACCTCAGCACGGCGAAGCAAGTCTCGGTAGCTTCAGCCGTTATATACTTGAGCCAAACGGTAACGGGGACACCTTCACTCCCCAGTCACCTGAATGCTCACATGTTAACACCCCCCTCGGACGCTAGTCCGTATAGGCTGACGGGGAGGCGTCAACAATCACGAAAACAGGTCAAGCTAGACAAAACGTCGCACGCAAATGACGTTAAGCCTCAAGTCTCTTCATCACACTGTTGAATTCGAAATGTCTCGCGACGGCGCTTACGAGCACCAAGTCTCTCACACATGTAACCTGAGCTCGAGTAAACGCTTTTACTGTCACAAGTTCAAACGAAGCATCTAAAGTTTACACAGCAAGCTAGCATTTGGATGATTTTGGTTGCTTTCGCTTTTTATTCGCCAGTACCTGCGGTAACAACAAGAGATGCGCACGCAAACAAACTCAGCTCAACAGGCTGCTGCCGCTCGATCGTTAAGCCAAGTTAAGAGGGGAGATGAGGAAGAGCGTGAACTGCAGCATGTTGACTGCCTGCCATCTTTCACGGACGGCGCGGGCGCCTCGCCGACGGGGCCCGTGAACCCCTCGACCTCGGTAACCCGCGATGGCCCACGCCGGCTGCGGTGTAGGACGACACCCTGTTAAGGGCCTGCATCTGGTTGTAGTAATCGTTGTCCATGTACGCGTTAATGCGCTCCTCGTCGTCAAGCCAGCACCCCTCATCGTGGCTCTTGATTGAGCCGTCAACGATGTTGTGGTAAGTGCCGATGGCTCTCCAGTAACTGGCGTGGGGAGCCTTTAACAGAGGCCCATCGCCTGGATTGTTACGGAGGTGCTCTTCGACCGCAGCGCCGGTAAACGGGTTCACAGTCCAGGCCGGATCGGTAAGCCAGTTGGGGAAGTCGTCGCACGGTAACCAGCCAAACCAGCAAAGCTTCTCACGGTGATCGCTTTTACGCTCGGTGACATGATCGGCCGGCCAATTATCACGGTAAAGTGCCCTCATGGATCCCTGATCGTTAAGGGCAACTTCCAAGACGGTCTGGTGCCAGTAGACTGGAGGCTTGCTCATCCTGCCCTTTAACTCCGCGGTGCTCCTGACCTCGAGGTCGTCGATGTAGTAGTTACGGTAATGCACCTGGAGCCTGTTCATGTAACGGCAGTAAAGCCTGGCAAGATCGGGCGTCGCAAAGCGAATCACGGTAACTCCAGTCGAGATGCAACCGCGCGGCCCATGGGTGTCCTCCACCAGGTGCTTAACGGAGATCACGGCGGGGTTGCCGTGGGGCAGCATTCCTGCCCACGTTAAGAGGAGGCCCTTAAGCTGCTTCTCGTTCATCTCCGGCACCTTGTTGACGTACACTTGCGTGTCCGCGCAACTGTGGTGCTCAAACCACGATGGGTGAAGCTCGTTAAGGTGGAGCGGTGGCACGTAGTCATCGTCAAATAGGGACTGCACGTGCCCAACCGCGTCAACCCATTCATCATGCTTGGCCAACTCTTTGTCCGTTAACTGAGACCTCCAGCTGATCGGACCTTTCAACACGGCATAGCCGATGAAACCGTAAGCGCGCTGGCCGAAGATGTCAACGAACACGTCCTCGTAATCGTTAAGCTCCCGCCCGGTGTTGCCCTGAATGGACCTGCCGCCAGGGGTCGTTAACCCCGCCTTCGCCACGTGCCCGACGAAGTTACCCTCAAACTTGCGCCAGTTATCACGCGTCTTCATCGTTAAGGCTACCACCTCCCTGGGATCAGGTTCCGCCCGAAAGTTAACGTCGCAGTCGTCGCTCCTGTTGTTCAGCATGGACATGCGACCGCTGACGTGGCACAGCGGGCGGTAAGTGGTGTCCTTGGCGACGATCCTGGAATGCCTCTCAACCTGATCAGTCGCGCGGTTAACGACCTGAGGCTGCGGTGGCGGGACGTGCTGGAACGGTAACCTCTCGGCCTCTGGGGGCGGGAGCTTCACGCCGGCAACGCTGCTTGCCGCTCTGGGCTCGCCGAGCCCCGGAGGGGGCGGCTTGGCCGGCCTCGCGTTTACGACGGGAGCAGGATCCTTTGGCGCCTCATCACGTTGACCACCAACCGTTCGATCCTCGTCCATCTTCATGCCTATCTGCATCAACTCCTCCAGCTCCCGTTGACGTTCACGCATGGCCTTCGGCGCCCGCTTGCAAGCAGGCTGTGGCTCGCCACCGCCCTGCCGGCTCAACGGTGACGCTCGAATCTTGTTCGGCGACACGGACCGCCGACTCCCCCCGGCTTTAGCGGTTGCGCCGGCCAGGTCCTGAGTAGGGGGAGCCTTGCCTGGCGGAGCCACGTTAACCTGCTGCGCTGGGGGCGCGCCCGTGGCCATGGGCCCGGCCGCCGCGGCGGCGGCAACGGGTGGCGCCTTGGCGGGCGCTGCCGTCGGGGGCGACCAAGGTAACGGCGGCGGCACCGGCGGAATATCGGCAACCGAGGAGTTGATCGGGCCATCCAAGAACTTCTGCAAACCCTCAAGCCTCTCGGTAACTCCCATTAGAATACGTAGTCGAGGTCCTGCAGGGGCGTGATATTCTCGGCAAGGCGCCTGGCGGTAATCAAGAGGCAACCGATATTTTCGTTAATGCGCCGGTACTTGGTTGCATTCTCCACCGTGTTAACCTCCGAGTCGCGACTCTTGATGTTCAACTCTCTCACCATCGCCACAAGGTTGTTAACCTCGTCCTGCGCCCTCTTGAGGTTCTCGTTGACATCGTCGCTGGCGTGAACCAACGCGGGGTTCTGCTGCGTTAAGTCAACGATCCTCCGCGCCATATCATCGGCGACCCTCTGCATCTCGTCAACGTGCTTATCATAGGCCCCGTGGAAGTTAATGGCCATGTTGGTGAGGGTCACGGTGAACGCATGAGCCACGTTGACGATATCGTCGACGCGGCGATTGAGGTTCTCGCGCGTAACCGGCCCTGCCCCAGGCGGGCTCTGGTCGACCGCCGCGCCGTTGATCGCGACGTTGACTTGCTGGTCCGCCATGCTTTCGTTCACGCTCGAGGGAAAGAGGTAAAGGATGGAGGAAGCTTTAATCAAGACAGCTTGCTTGACAGAAATGAGCTGCGGACGTCAACACTCGGTGGCCGGCGCAAGGCTGTGCCGACCTGTTAATGCGCTTTGGTTTGTGTTTAGCAGATGTGTGCTCATACTTTCACGACTGACATACTTGGTTAATGCATCTGCTACGTTCTCATGAGTACCCACTTTCGCAATTCGAATCACTCCCTCCTTTACCTTCTGCTGCAGCCACAGTTGACATACTTCAATGTGTCTTACTTTTCCTAAACCTCGTCTACTCGCAATCGCGATTGCAGCCGTGGCATCACTTTTCAAGGCGAGCTCAACTTCCAAGTTAAAATCCCTCAACACTGCCTGAAGTCCCAGTCCGACTGATCCTCCTTTCACAAGGCCGTAATACTCTGCTTCCCCTGACGATAATGCAATTACACTTTGAGTTGTGCTCCAAGATTTTATAAGGTGTTTACCCCACATCACTACACCTCCACTCGTAGACTTCCTAGTTCGTTTACATCCTGCGTAATCTGTGTCTGTCCAAATCGTCAACTCTCGAGGCTGCTCTTGATACTGATACACGTAACTGCTTCTGCTGTGATACTTCAAATACTTTCCTCGCTTGACTAGACCTTTCCACGAACCCGTAGTTGGCTTTGACATGGTCCTAGCAAGTTCGTTTACTGAATACTGTATGTCCGATCTGTCTTGAGCTAAATAATTCGCCCTAGCCGTTAATGCCTGATATCGCTTAGTCATGCTGGGCGAAAGTTCTACCTCGTCTCCCTCCTCAACTGGAATGCGTTCACCTGGCACCTCAGTCCTCACTTTTACTCCCTCAAGTTCAAGCTCTTTCACAATTATTTCCGCATGCCTTTGATCAGCCTCATATCTCAATCCTTCCTCAGTCCACTCCACAATCCTGTTAAGAATCCTGATCGCCTTCATGTCTTCCTCCCCAGGGCCAAGTCGCCCTCTCACTTTTACCTCAAACTCCTCCTTTACTTTTATTTTCGAACCAATCGAGGTCAAGGTCACCCCCTAGTAGAGTAAAGTCATCCCCATGGACCGTTAACCATAGGGCTCGGGTCTCGTGCTTAAACACGCACGGTGACGCAACTCCACTCTTGAACCCAACTTTAATGGCAAAGTCCATGTAACAGTCTTCCCAGTTGCTTGCCGCATCTCTTGTTCCATACATTGACTTTAGCAACTGTCCACACATGCCCGGCTCGTAATCCTCATCGGGTAGCCTGATGAATATGTCTTTCTCTGCAGGAGCGTAAAAGTAAGCTCGTTTAGTGTCAATGAATGCCAGCTTTAATCCTTTCTCGCGCTCGCCTTTCTTAAATCCCACTCCTTCGGTAACCGCCATTGAGAAGAGTAACTTCTGTGCTTCCAGTGGGGGCGTAGCCGCAAATATATTCTTTTCTTTAAAGTTGCATTTAACTTGTTGTGCCACTAGCCT
Organism: Prorocentrum cordatum; assembly: GCA_963575745.1. Classification (NCBI taxonomy): domain Eukaryota; class Dinophyceae; order Prorocentrales; family Prorocentraceae; genus Prorocentrum; species Prorocentrum cordatum. The sequence continues at coordinate 20,223 of CAUYUJ010001398.1, forward strand.
TGACCTGTGGTCAGGGCTTAACTCATCTCCTTTGTTAATATCTATCCATCTGGTTCCAATGGGTGCCTTCCCCGTAACTTGCCAGCGCACTTATTCTTTCACTTTCTCGTAAACTTTGTGCTTTCTAAACTGCTCCATCTCTTCCTGACGCGCTTTCATTGTTAGTTTAGGATCAAGTTCGTTTCCTGTAACATCGCCCCATGCTTGGATTATCTCTCCATTCTCCTTGTGAACGACGTTAATCATATTCATGGGGAGAGGTTTAACTGTGCCAACCTTTTCACACGCTGCACAGGTACTGGGCGTTTTAAGCCAACCCTCATGTTCACATGCACTGCACTTCCACTTGTGTGGGGCAGTCTCGCCAACAGCTTCAGATGTAAAGGTGGTAGAAATGTTAACCGGTCCCTTCTTGAACATTCTCCTCCTTTCTCTGCCCGTGATCTCGTTCACGGACCTGTCTTCGATAACTTTCCCAGTGTCCAAGTCAACGGTAAGTCTCCTAACACATGAGCTCCATCGTGGTCCACTTGATCCTGGTAACATCAATCTTTTGGTTCCATAGTCGTTTCTCGCCCATATTAACTGGTGCTTGTGCTCTCTGTCTTGGTCCGCATGGTCACATGCCCAGTTAATTTCGTTCATCTGCATTTCACTTTGCTCGTCTTCGTCAACTTCCATATTTGCCGTTTCCTCCTCTTGAAATGTACCTCCTTGACGTCCGTCAATCTTCATTTGTTCCGCAAGTTCCTTCAATATCGCTCGGCACAACTTGTCTGGATAAACTTCTGATCGGTGAGTCCTTCCGCCACCAGTTAACTCCATGCGTCGGTGTTGCCCCTTGCACCTCCAACTTAACTCACGGCCTATGGCCGGGCTGTTTGTCATGAACTTGGTGGTTGGTTTTTTAATGAACATCTCCTCACCTTTGACCATCTGCTTCAAATCGTAACAGCATAAGTCTCCATTGTACTTTAACATCTTTGTTTCTGAGCAACCGTTGTACTGTTGATGTACTCCAACTGGTCGCACCTGCGGGATGTTCAAACAGAAAGTATAACCCATTTCGCCGTTGAGTTTCACAAAACTCCATCGCAAATGCTAGGTGCTTGATCCCGTAATCCAACATTTGTTTTACTCGGTCAGCACCTAATCTTTTGAAGTTACACGCTTGGAGTCTGCTGAAAGCTGCGCACATGGGACTTACCACCAGTAACAGGGCTGACTTGGACTTAACTATCTTTTTTTGCTTTCGCTCGCATGGCTGGCACGTTAAAGTCCCATGAGTTACCATGTTGGTCGCGCGTTGTTAAGTCCATTGCTAACCCAGGTATCAATCCCATTTTCTCTGCCATGCCCGCAACCCTTACTGGCGAATATGCCTCGGTTACGTGCGCCTGAGTTTCATGTTGATTCGCGCCGTGACGTTTGGCGGCCCTCCTGACTTCGTCTAACTGATGCACGACGTCCAACTCCCCGCTCATCAACCACTCAACCAGCTCAGAGTCAAATCCCATCATGTTAAGTCCCAGTTTGATTTCGTTTACTTCTGACATCTCTTCATCTTGTTCCGGGTTAAGTTGGCGATGCTGACCTGCCTGCTGATCTTCTTCGTCGTGGTCATCTTCTGCTTTCCGTTTAATCGGTTCACTTGGTGGGCCCTTCATTTCTTCATCTTCAATTACAAATTCGGTCCACCCGGTCCAGTAACCGTTAAAGGGGTTTCCCATTGCCCATGTTTGATCATCTCCCTCTTTGCCGTACCAAGCATCTTCATGCTCACGTATTTCACCGCTGTCGTTTAGAATGGCATGGGTAAATCTCCTGGGTTTAAGTTTAACCCAATCGACAGGGCATCCACCATTGGTGGGAAAGGCTAACTCTCTTCTTGGTCGCCTGTGTTGACAGATAACTTTGTTTCCGTTTATCACCCACTCATCTTTTACATCCTCAACTTTGGCACTCGGCGGAGGTGGTGCGTTAAGTTTCGGTCTCTTCGCTTGACTTTCTGATTCCTGATCTTGACTTTCAGACGCTCGGCTTTTACCTTCGAGTCTCAGTTGGGCCGAGGCTAACCTTGCTTGTATGTTTGGGCTTTCTTGTCTCTTTAACCACTCGATCACGCGAGCTCTGCAATCAGCATTATGTGGTTTATGCTCTTTGTCGCCTCTAACTAGGCATTTACACCCGTAACATCCCGGCGTCGGTCCCATTTTCAGATATCCGTGCTTCTTTACGGCTATTCCTTGCGCAATCAGCGGCTTCGTCTCCGGCGCCGTGAACTCTTGCTCTGGCAAGTCCATGGGGACCATAATTCTAGACTGTAACTCCATTCCTGCCGCGTTGGGGTCAGGCTGCCAAGGTAACCCCTTCATCTCGGCGATTTCGTTCATATTCCATCTTTCCGCTTCACTTCCCTTTCGTTTGAACTCGTGCGCCTTGATCGCTCCGTTCGGTGTTCCAATGATGAGCTCCTGACTCTTCTCGTTAATTCCCAAAAACACTCCACTTTCCCATCTCATTTCAAGCTTTTCACGGCCTTTGTGCGCAGGCGTCTTCAAATACATGACACATTCACCGAACTCAGGAATTTGTTTGTTAAACTTCCTCCCCCTACATAGTTCATGGGCTGTCTTTCCATCTGTATATATCGTGAACTTGTTATTCAGAGAAGACGCATAACTTACCATCCATGGTATAATCGCATGGCTGTCACTAAACTCGGTCTTGTAATTGGCATCCAAGGCGCTCTTTAATGTCCTGACTTGTCCTTGCACCGTTCTAACAGCTCTCTCAATTTCACCGTTGGCCTTTGAATCGCCTACAGGACTGACTTCAACACCCATGTCAAGGTCACTCGACGCTTTAATCATGTTGGCCAGCGCCGTAATTGCCGCTTCTCCATCACTTTTAAGTATAACCTTCTTATGTCCGGTAAAGCCGATCATGTCACATCCCACTTTTACTGAGCATGGATCCACCCCTTTCTTCAACAACACTCGGCTCCACGCTAACTTGGTTTCCCTGCAATGCATGACCAGAATTGGGTTACCATTGTTCGCACTTTCGCCTTCTTCCTTTCTTCCTTTAAGCCACATGTAATCCATTGAAATTACTGGTACACCTCCGTTCCTTTTCCTTTTACGTCTCCTGCGATTGCGCCTACGCGCCTTGCCCCTAACGCAATGTGGGCACCAACTTTGGTAAGGCAAATGCGTTGCATTGTGCGCCTCAACTTCCTCCTTTGACGGCCTCATGTCACAGTAAACTTTCTTCAGTAGCTCTGCTTCGTCACTCACAAACACGTCTTCTACGTCACTCAACTCACTTTCGCTGCCCCCACTTTCAGTCCCTTCGCCTTCTTCGGTGTTAAAGACGTTTAAGTTTTCGCTTGGTCTCACGGGTAATGAGGGGCTTAGTAGAACAGGTCCGCCTCGAGGGTTCCCGGCCGCGGAAAACCCTCAGCTGCGTTTACCTCACTCTTGGGCTTGACAGCCTCCACCGGTCCCTTCGGCACCATGATGTTAAACTGGAACGTGCCGTTCTTCTCGTGGATGGTCGTACATTTACCCGTGGCCTTATTCATAATATGACTCAGGGATTTCCCGTTAAGGTCCTTGTCGAATACAACTCTGTTTCCAGCGTTTACAATCTCTCTGACAGATCCCAGAACTTTGTTGACTTCGCCACTTGAATTGGCATGCTGACTGAGTTTCCATGTTCATTCTTGCCGGTTACTACTCGCTGCCCGTAATTCTTTATCGTCGTTCCGTTTGCCGCGCTGTAGTGTCTTCCCTGCTTTGACGCATCTGTCTGTTTAATGGGGAAGTAGGTGCCTATTCTTGGGGGTCCTACCGTGTTGCACGCTCCAGAGTCCACGGTAACCACGATTGTTTCGTGCGTTGTACTCTGAGGTGGCACCGCGTTAATTTCTGGGTCACAGTCTCGCATTTCGATTAATCCAATTTCTCCACATTTCTCAAACCAACTCTTTTCCTGCTTCATGCTTTTACTTATCCTCTGGCCCCACTGATTTACATGATTGCAGTTCCCGTTACACTGATGCTCCTGGTAAGCTTTTCTCAGGTCCACTGCGATTTTACGCGCCATTTTCTTTCTGGAATGTGAGGGCAGTGCCCATTGTCCGTTAATCTCCTCAGCCGCGGGCGGTTCCGGTGGCACGTTCACTTCATCATTCATCTCAACACTGAGCACATGCTGCGGTTGGCCAAACGAGGTGGTTTGTTCACTTTCCGCGTTTACCGTTGGTCTCTCTTGCTCAACTTCGTTGGCGGTCTTCTTGGGACCTGGGCAGTTAACGGCAATGTGCCCTTTAGCGCCACACTTGTAACATTCACGCTCGCTGTGGGGGGTAAATCTCCCTTGGCCACCGTAACTTCCACCCCACGAGCCGCCACCTTTACCACCTTGTTTACCTCCAATCTTACATTTCATGTAAGATCCATAGGTGGCACGGTAACCTTTGCCTTTGCCGCCTTTGCCACCTTTGCCTCCTTTCGTGAACTGTTTAGGCTTTGTGCAGTTCCTGGCTAAATGACCCATGCCTCCGCAATTGTAACATTTGGGGCCTGAGCCTCAGCCTTTACCCTTGTTTACGGCGTCGGCTTCCTCATGATCTCCAGTTTCACTTGCATTAGCCCAGGACCCGTAACTCCAAGATCCGCCCTCTGGCCACCAGTTTCCATCTTCGTCAACCCATCCTGTCTGAACCCAGACATTTTCGGACCCTTGACTCGTCTCGTTAATATTTCCAATGCCCATCGTATCTTTATTTTTTGTGTCTGAGTTAAGTTTCTTTTTACGCGCCCAATCTGCACACTTGGAGTATAACTTTTGGAACGAATCAATGTTAAGTGCGTCGAGCGTTCGCCAACGCGCCTGCTGCCACTCGTCAAACCAATCATTCGCGTGCACCATTATTACCCTGAGCGCGGTAACCTTAAAGGGGAGGGGCAGTGAGTAATATTTGCCATACTTTTCAAGATTCTCCGCTAACGCGCTCCACTCCTCAAGTCGGGCAACGGTATCGGTAATTTTCTTGGGCGGCTCAGGGTTCATAGCGTGCGTCATCTTTAAGGAAAGGGTCGCTCCGGTAACAGCCGAGTACCATTTGTAAACCTTTTGCCAAGCCATAATTCCGTCACCATCCATGAGTCCCTTTAATTTTCCCCTTGCTTCTGCACCTTCAAGCTTTTCGTTAAGGATGTACCATAAGTCTTCCTCCATTTGAGTTTTGTCTTCCTCGGTAAATTCATAATCTCCTTTGTTGTCATCCTCTGCTTGTTTAGCTTGGCTTGCCTTTAAGTATTCGCTTGCTGTTAACCGACCGTTCATTATGCGTATGATATCATCATCATCTTCCTCTGGGACAACTCCGTCAAGTGTCTCCAACTTCTTGTTCAACATTTTCAGTGCCGGTCGGTAACTCGGTTTTACTTGGGCAAGCGCGTTTAAGAACTTGTCGATCCAGTCTCTGAACTTTGCTCTTTCTCCACTGAAGTTCTTTAACACCTGTAATGCTTTGTACTCGCTTATCGGTTTACCGCTCCCGTGCTTGCTTCCGCTTCCGCCTTTGATTGCTTCCGAAAGCTGACCAAACTTTTCAATCAACTTCTCTTGTACTTCGCTGTTGGTCTCCAACTCGGTAACTCTTTTTACCAATATGCGAGCATCCCTTTCAAGCGCAGCGCTTCTCTTCGTTATCGCTAACAACATGCTGTTGGTCTTCTGAGCACTCTGTAACATTTGAAATGCCTCAACGTTCGATACTTCCCTTCGGTCCTGTGTTACTCGCTCGTTAATGAACGTCGCAAGTCCATAATGATTTGCAAGTAACGCCGTCTGAACGTAACTGAAGTCCCCGTTCAGGTACGCCTGCTCGCACAGGTCGTTGAAGCGGTTAGGGTCCATGTTGACCCATGCATCTCTGTCCGCCGGCACGTTAAGGTTGACCGGCGGGTCGCCCTGCGCGGGCCTAGCTGCAGCGGCCGCCGCCGCCGCCATGGCAACCGCGCTCCGCTACCATGCAAAACCCCGAGGAGGGTTCTGCACGGGAGCTCGGTGACAGCGATGACGATCGGTCACCTTTTTACCTCAGCACGGCGAAGCAAGTCTCGGTAGCTTCAGCCGTTAAATACTTGAGCCAAACGGTAACGGGGACACCTTCACTCCCCAGCACCTGAATGCTCACATGTTAACACCTCCTCCTCCTCCTCCTCCTCCTCCTCCCTCCTCCTCCTCCTCCTCCTCCTCCTCCTCCTCCTCCTCCCCCTCCTCATCCTCCTCATCCTCATCTTCCTCCTCTGCCTTCCTCCTCCTCCTCCCCTCCTCCGCCTCCTCCTTCTACTCCTCCTCCCCCTCCTCCTCCTCCTCCCCTCTCCTCCTCCTCCTCCTCCTCCTCTCCCCTCCTCCTCCTCCTCCTCCTCCGCCTCCTCCTCTTCCTCCTCCTCCTCCCCCTCCTCCTCCTCCTCCTCCTCACCCTCCTCCTCCTCCTCCTCCTCCTCATCATCATCATCATCATCTTCATCATCATCATCATCATCATCATCATCATCATCAGCATCAGCATCAGCAGCATCAGCATCATCATCATCATCATCATCATCCCTCCCTCCCTCCCTCCCTCCCTCCCTCCCTCCCTCCCTCCCTCCCTCCTCCCTCCTCCTCTCCTCCTCCCCTCCCTCCTCCTTCCTCATCCTCCCTCCTCCTCCTCATCCTCATCCTCCTCCTCCTCCTCCTCATCCTCCTCCTCCTTCTCCTCCTCCTCCTCCACATCCTTCTCCTCCTCCTCCTCCTTTTCCAGATCTTCCCCGCCATCCTCCCCCACGTGTTCCCCGAAGGGTTTCCACAACTGCTGGGGGAACAAGTTGTCCGATAGCTTGGCAGAGCTCTTGCCACAACGCTCGTCCACATGGGCCATTCCAAAAGGCAGAGGGCGGCGGTGACTCGCCGGAGGCGTCTTCGATCCGCCGCCCCCTGTGGTCTTGCCATAGGGGTGCCCGGCGTGCTGGATGTTCTGAAAGGTTCGTGGTTCTTTGAGAACTTCCCCTGGGCTTTCGGCACAGCGCGCCAGTCACCCAGAAGAGCTGGTTGCAAAGGATTTTCCTGCTCCACATGGCTTCCGACTGCGTCAGACGGGCCAGCAACGCCCGTAGACGCCCAAAGCGACCCCGAATAAGCCTCCAAAATTCCCAAAAGGCCCAAGGAGGCCCCCAAGAGGCCTCCAGGAGGCCCCCGGGAAGCTCCTAGGAGACCCCAAGAGTGCCCCAAGGGGCTTCCAAGAGGCGTCCTCCTCCAACTCCTTCCCATCCTCTTCCTCTCTCCTTTCTCCTCCTACTCCCTTGCCCTTCTTCTCCTCGCTATCCTCCTCCTCCTCACGTGTTCCCCGAAAGGTGTCAACGACAGCTGGGGGGAACACGTGGTCCGATGGCTCCAGCCCCACCTTCGGCCACGTAGGCGCTCCCGAAACGGCAGAGGGGCGGCGGCGATTCGCCCTAGGCGTCTTCGACCCGCCGCCCACTGTGGCTTGCCACAGGCGTGCACGGCGTCCCAGACTTCTAAGCGGCCCTGGCTCAGCCCAGCTCGCCAGCCGCGCAGAAAAGGAGGCACCCATCGGCTGCCCGCCCCATCGAGGCCCATACATGTCCCAAGTAGTTGGTTCTCCCGCTGTAGACGGCCACAGGATGGCCTCCAAGAAGGCCAAGATGGTCTCCAAGACGGCAACGATGGCTCCAAGAAGCCCAAGATGGCCCCAAGATGTGTCAAAGACGGGCCGAGACGCCCCCAAGATGGCCCAAGGTGGCCTCAAGATTGCCCACAACGGCCCAAGAGGCCTCCAAGACGGCCCAAGAGGCCTTCAAGAGAACCTCCAGGAAGGCCCGAAGATGCCAAAGCCGTTGCTTTGCCTTCAGGTGGTTGAAGGACTCTGGCGTGTGCTCATGTTCTCCTTCTCGACGACCCAAGACAGTCCCAGAGGCCACGAAGATGGCCCCAAGAGAGCTCAAGAAGCCTCCGAGATGGCGCCGTGACAGGGCCCCAAGGCGGCCCAGGAGACCTCCAAGGCGCCTTCTAAGACGGCCCCAAGAGGGCCCCAAGACGGCCCAGGAGACCTGCAAGACGCCCAAGATGGCCTCCAGAACGGCCCTGAAGCGCCCCAAAAAGCCCAACGACGGTCCAAAGGGGCCCCCAAGACGGCTTCCGACGGCGTCAGACAGGCCAGGAACGCCCTCAGACAACCAAAGAGCCTCCCAAGGAGCCTCCGAAGGCCCCCAAGAGGCCCAGTGAAGTCTCCAAGAGGCCTCCAGGAGGCCCACAGGAAGCTCCAAGGAGACCCCAAGAGTGCCCCAAGAGGCTCCCAAGAGGCCTCATCCTCCTCCTCCTCCTCCTCCACCTCCTTGTTCCTCCCTCTCCTCCTCTTCTTCTTTCTCCCCAACCTGCTCCCCAAAGGGCTTCCCAAAAATCGGCCCAAGACGGCCCAAGGGGCCCGCAAGACGCCAGACGGCCCTGAAGCGCCCAAAGAGGAACCCACGACTGCCCAGAGAGGGCCCTTAGATGGCCTCCGAAGGCCAAGAGGTCCCTCAGAGGCCTCCAGAAGCCCCAAGAGGCCCCCAAGAGGTCCCAGGAGGCCCCCAAGAGGCCCCAGGAGGCCCCTAAGAGGCCACCCAGAGGCCCCCAAGAGGCTCCCAGGAAGACCTCAGGAGGACCCAAGAGGGCCTCAAGAGGCCTTCTGCTTTCTCCTCCTCCTCCTCCTCCTCCTCCTCCTCCTCCTCCTCCTCCTCCTCCTCCTCCCTCCTCATTCTCCCTCTCCTCCCTCCTTCCTCCTCATCTCCCAAGTGTTCCCCCCAGAGATTCCACAACGGCTGGGAAAGCAGACAGTTCCACAGCTTGGCCAGACTTCAGCCTAACGTCTGGCAGCGTGGGCGCTTCCCAAAGGCAGGGGAGCGGCCGTGATTCGCCGAAGGCGTCTTCGATCTTCGCCCTGCTCCTGCGCTGGTTCGTGCGGACGCGCGACAGGTGCCCGCGGAGCCAGGCGCCGACGGCCTCTTCCGGGAGCTCGGCCACCTCCATCGGGAGGAGCAGCCGTACCCGCGGCCAGTGGACCCTCATCCACTCGTCCACGTGGCTAGGGTCCTTCTTGAGAGGGAACGCGCCGAACAACAGGTTCAGCAGCTTGTGGAACCGTAGAGGATCGCCCTCCGTGGGCAGGGAGTCCTTTTCCAGGCCGACTACGAGACACATGGTCTCAATGTCATCCGCGAGCGACGCAACCACTGACTCCAGCGCCAGCAGGAAGGCTCGCTGATTCACCACTGGCAAGTAGGCCTTGAAGGGGTCCGCGTACTTGTCTCCCCTCGGTACTACCGAGTGTCCGCCCTTGGCTTCAGTCTCCGCGCGTGACTCGTCCAGCAGGACCTTGTTCATCTTGGCCTTCATGGTCAACATCGCGTCCTCCTCGTAGAACGGGTGCGCGTCGGGGCGCAGCAGCCGGTACATGCGCAGAGCCTCGTTCACGCTCTCCCGACGCTGTGAGCTCTGGGCGTCCTTCGACAGCTGCTCGTCGTCCACCTTCTCGATCGCCTGCTTCAGGCTCGAGTCCTCCCGGAACAGGCCCTGCACGTCCTTGTGCAGGAGGCCCAGCTCGCGCATGTGCTGGTCCTTCTTCCTGCGGATGGCCGACTTCTCGGGGGCCTGGTCGACCTCCTTGAGCCAGGGCATCCGAGGCAGGTCCAGCTTCTCCAGCGTGGCGCCCACATGCCCCTTGTGCAGGTGCCTGACCGAGCCCACTACGCAGCCCACCCTCCCGTGGACGTGCCCGCCCGGGCCGGCGCTGCGGCGCGGCGCCGCGGATGAACGCCTGGCCCAAGACCCGCAAGCAGCCAGCATCCCGCTGACAAGCAATCGCCTGTGGCCACCAGCATGCCGCGCAGGGGCGTCCCCGTGCGTGGGGGGGCTCCCGCGGAGGCCAGTGTCCGCAGTCACGGCCTGAGCCGGACCAGCTTGAGCCGAAGGGCTAGGTATGGAGGAGCGGGAGGACGGCGACCGCGAAGGCGATCATCTCGTGAAATGTGGTCCTCTCTAGCGAGAGGTGTGTCTGCTGACCTCCCGGCCCGCATGGCTCCCACCCGTCTCGTCTACGCTTCACCCCCTTCGGAAGGCCCTTTCAACACCAGCTCCAGGGCAACTCCCTGACGTGCCACCCCTAGTTAACCGGACCAATCTCCATGCCCTTGTTGCACAGGGAGTTCCAAAGGACGAACATAGCGTCCGGTATGCAAGATCAGAAAGTGTCCATCAGCATGGCTTGTGCGAAAAAAGAGCTTGCACGAACATTGAGCGTCTGAGAGCACAGAGCTCGTGCCAACAAGCATAGGACCTACATCGAGGAGCCCCAGGAGGTCCCCAGGACGCTGGTGTGTAACCGTAGACGTCCACGGCAACCCAAGAATCGAAACTGACCGAACCGGCCGCGAAACCGAGCCCGCCAGGACTGAGGGCAGCCCAGAAGAAACACGCTGCGGCGCGGCAACCGACCAGACCGAACCGTCCGAACGCAGCCCGACCGCGAAGCAGCCGAGCCGAACGAACCGCGGACACCTCTGTGGCAGTTGGAAAGCTTTCTGCATTCGCGGTGATCGCGGGCGTTATGGAGGGTGGGGGGGCTAAGTAGGGGGGCATAACGTGACCCCCGCCCGCCGGTCTGGGGACGGGGAAGGTCGGGGATGGACAGAACCCCCTTCAGTAAAACGTGGTTTAGCGAAAACGACCTCGGGCCCAAACCTGGCGGGCGCAAGCCTGGAAAATGACGGCCGCCGCGCCCTCTCGAGAACCGAAAACGGACAGTTCACTCATCGACGTGTCAGGGTGGGGGCTCTGTCCGCCCCCGAGGAGGAGGAGGGCGGCCAGGAGGCAGCGGAGGGCGCCCGGGGACGGGTCCTCGGTGCCGGCGTCGCTCGGGCTCCCAGCGGTGGAGCCGTCGCCTCCGCGGGGGGCAGGCGGGAAGAAGAGCGCCGGCGACCCGTCGCCGGGCCCATCGCGGCGGCCAGCTTTGTGCTTCGATCTCGACCTTCAGTAGCATCCTAGATGGGGTCCGGGTAGGCCCAGAGATCCGACGCTCCAGCCAAAATCGGCGAGGCGGGTTTTGGACTGTTTTCGGCCTCTGGGGGTCCTCGCCGGACCTCGGGACCGTCAAAAGTGAACTCAGGACGAAAAACTGGCTCTATGGGAAGTGGTCCAGACTTCCAGGGCCCACGGATCGACAAAATTGGAGCGGCCGGATGTCTAGGGAGAAGGTCGGAGGATCGCGCCGCATCGCCATTGCATCGGCAATGCGTCGCCCATGCATCGGCGACATCGGGGATGCATCGGCGCCGTCGGCGTGGAGAAAATCGGGCTCCCCATCGAGCCGCATCGGCGATGCATCGACGATGCATCGGCGCCGTCGGCGTGGAGAAAATCGGGCTCCCCATCGAGCCGCATCGGCGATGCATCGACGATGCAACGGCGACGCGGCACGATCATCCAACCCCATCTACTCGGATCTTCTCCTCTGGCCCCATCTACTCGGACCTTCTCTGCAGATGGCAGGTCCAGGCCCAGGACACCCAACGTCTTGAGCAACTCGAGCCAGAGGTTGATCGCCGTTCACGGTGTCTGGGGGCCCTCGCTGGGCCTCGGGGCCGTCAGACAAATGCTCGGGATGAAAAGCTGGCACTGGGGAGCGGAGTTTGGACTTCCTGGGGGCGCCGTGCTCAGAAAACAAAACAGCGGGTCCGTCTCAGGCCACTTGGCCATCGAGAAAGACCAGCGAGTCGTCGCCTCGCCGCCTACAGGCGAAGGTGCCTCGCCAATGCAGCCGCTGCCTCGCCTCTCTCTCTCTCTCTATCTCTCGGCGGTGATGCCCCGCCCACTTGCGTAGACGATGCCTCGCCACTTCCTTGTTTGGGACCCTCTGCCTCGCAAGCGAGTGAGAGAGAGAGAGAGAGAAAGAAAGAGAGAGAGAGAGAGAGAGAGTTAAAAAGAAAGAGAGAAAACATAAAGAGAAAGAGAGAGAGAGAGAGAAAAAAAAAAAAAAGAGAGAGAGAGAGAGAGCGAAAGAAAAAGAGGGACATCGCAGCCAACGCAGGCTCCAAATAGATCAGAGGACTGAAATGAAGGTGACCAGAGAGGGCCGAAGTGGACTGGACTGCAGTGGACTGGCCTGGGCTGAACTGGGGTGACCCCTACTACCCTCTACTCTACTCTGTTCTACCCAATTCTACTCTACCGTCTACCCTGCTTTACTCTGCTCTATGCTGCTCTACTCGACCCTAGTCTACTGCACCCTACCCTGGCCGACCCTACCCTATCATACGCCACTCTGCTCTGCATGACCCTGCTCTACTCTACTCTGACTATGATACTCCCGATTACATATACGACCACCCCTCGGGCGATAAGGACGTTTGGGGAGCAAAGAGAAACCGACTGACAGCAAGTGCGATGACTGCGATTGCGATAAGATGGCGCCATCGATCTCACGCAGTTCACAACCGACCTCACCATCGATCTCATTACCGCTCTCGATATCGGTCACACCATCGATCTCGCTCTCGATATCAAATCTGATGTTTAAGACAGAGATCCCACTGTCGACCTCATAAGTGATCTCACGAGACACCATCGGGACACCACGATGGGGCACCCCCAACCACGACGGGGCACCCCTGATCGGCACGATTGATCTCACGATGGCGATCGGTCACTCAATCGACCTCACTATCGATCTCACTACCGATATCACAACTGTTCTCACGAACTACCATCGAGACACCACGGCGGGACACCCGGAGTCACCGTCGGGACACCCCGCGCCACCGACGGAGCGCCCCGCACCACCGACGGAGCACCCCCGCGCCACCCACGGGGCAACCAGGGATCGATCTCACGATCGATACCATTACCTATCTCACAACTGATATCACGGGCTGCCATCGAAACACCACGGCGGGACATCAGGAGCCACCGTCGGGAAACCCCGCGCCACCGACGGGACACCGACGGGACACCGAAGGGACACCGACGGGCCACCGACGCGCCACCGGCGGGACACCCCCGGTCACGTGGCCCCAGCATCGAATCGATGAATCGAATCGGATCGACTTGAAGATCGAATCGGCACAAACCGGAAGAAGTCGGCCGCCCAATCGAAATCAGCAAAACTCGGCAAGGCCGCGTCGGATCGAGTCGGAAACCGGAACGCGGCAAGCCGGATCGGAATCGAAATCGAAAGGCCGGGAGGGGAAAGAAGGAAGTGGGGGAGGCGATCGGCCGTCCCATCCGCCCCCCCTTCTCCTTCATGTCTTCGTCGCGCGTCGTCGCAGACGTGGTCGTATGTCGTCGCGCGCGCGTCGACGTCGTCGAACGCGGCCTTGGGGCCCCCCTCGAGCCCCCAAAACCCCCTTCCGACCCTCCACGGACCCAAAGAGTCGGGCACGCGAGCAGTCAACCCTCGACGCTGGGCCAAATCCCCCGGTTCGTAGGACGGACCCCTCTGTCTCTGGAACAAACCCCCCGGTTTGTGGGACTCACCCCCTGGCGCGTGAGACAGACCCCCTGGTCTGTGGGACGCGCCCCCTGGTTTGTTTGTGGGACGGACCCTCCGGTCTGCGGGACAGAGCCCCCAGACCGCGTGGCACAGACCGCCCACTCTGCGGGATAGACCCCCCCGTCTGTGGGACGGACCCCGCGGACCGCGGCGCAGACCCCCTCGTCGTCTGCGGGACAGACCACCCGGACCGTGGCGCAGACCCAACGGTTTGAGGGACAAGCCCTCCGGACCGTGGGACGGACCCCGTGGTCTGTGGGACAGACCCCGCGGTTTGTGGGACGGACCCCCCAAACCGCGGTACAAGCCCCCTCGTCTGCAGGACAAACCTCCTGGACCGTGGTCTGTGGGGCGGAGCCCCGCGGGCCCAGCCGTGGTCACGAGGAAGGCGCCCGTCCGTGGCCTCGGAGCCCCCCCAGGAAGCCCGAGGACGCGACCACGCGTTCCAGGACGGCACCCCCCAGTCCCGCCACGGACCCTCCCCCCCGGGCCGTCGAAGACGACAGCGAGGGCGGCGAGGCACATGCAGGTAGGCGTCGGCGCGTCGCCGGGACGCTCCAGGGGGGTTCGTCGTCGTCGTCGTCGTCGCTTCCTCCCCCTCCTCCCCCTCCTACTCCTCCTCCTCCTCCTCCTCCTCCTCCTCCTCCTCCTCCTCCTCCTCGCCCTTTTCCTCCTCCCCCCCTTTTCCTCCTCCCCCCTTTTCTTCTAAACTAAAAGCCGGAGCGAAGCCGGATCGGCAAGAAATTGGCCAAAGCCGGCAGCCACATCGAATCGGCAGGAGTTGGATCGGGCGAAGTCGAAATCGGAATCGCAAATCGGAATCTCAGGATCGAGTCGGTTTGAATCAGCATCCGGGAAATCGGTTCGATTGGAGCGGAGGAGTCGGAAGGACCCCTGGCTGGGGGGGAAGGGCGAACAACGGGCTCCACTGCCCGGAGCCACGGCGGCATCATTCCTCTCGCGCGCCCACGGAGCTTCGCCTCGCCCGCACGCACGACACGAACACGACACCGAAACCGATTTCCCGGTGGGGGGCTCTCCGTTCCACTGTGATCGCACCACCCAACCGCCAATTCACGACTCTGCTCTACCATCTACCCTACTCAACTCTGCTCTGGTCTACTCGACCCTAGTCCAGTATAGCCTACCCTACCCTACCCGTTCCTACCCCAGCC
>CAUYUJ010001398.1:40000-55000 GCA_963575745.1 Prorocentrum cordatum
GGAATACGAGGACGCCAAAGACGGCATCCAGCGAGCTCCTCATGGCGTCACCAAGCGGTTCAAGTACTTCAAGAAGCGCGCCTCCGTGCCAGACCGGTCACTGCCCGCCGAGATCTTCCAGATGACACTCCAGCCCACCAACTTCACTACGCAGAAGTCGAAGACGACAGGCGTGGGCCACGATGACGAGCTCGCTGAGGCACCCCTCGCGCAGGAGAGCTTCGAGTCAGTCCTCAACCACGTGTACCGCGTCGGCTTCGCCCCGCTCAACGCCCACCACTGTCAGAGCTTCACCCTCGACAAGAAGAACGGCAAGCCCAGGTCCTCGGCTTGCGCATACTCCACATGCTGTGCCCCCTCTGGAGCCGCTTCTACAGGCAGCTTCAGTGCAAGTCCAAGCAGTGGTCACCTCCACCTCATGATGTCGACTCAGACCAAGGTGATCAAGGCGCTCCGAGCCTGCAGGCAGATCTACGCGGACAAGTCCAAGGAGGCGGGCAAGGGACATTCGCTGGGACCACCAGAAGGACACCTCTGCCTCACGTTTATTTCGACCCTTTGCTCCGAGGACGTGGGCGCCAAGACCAAGACCATCCTCCCAGAGCGCGGGAAGTTCGTGGACCAGGTCAGTGCGGCGACAGACCTCAACAAGGTGAAGCACCTGAAGATCAGCAAGAGCTACGACTGCAACCAGGCCCAGTTCACACTGGATATCGAGCAGGGGCACTGGCCCGTTGCGGAGCCCGAGGAGGATCCTTCAGAGGAGCAGAAGCAGCAGTGCTACATCAAGGACAGCATACACAGAGCGCCGATCCAAGCGGGAGCTACGGTGAAGACGCGCAAACCACCAGCGGGAGTCATTGCGGACGAGCCAGCTGCGTGGTTGGCAGGGCTATGACTATGAGAAATTGGATGGCCGACTCGACTACGCCTCGTTCGGCAAGGTGATCGGCGTGCGTGGCGCTGGGATCACAATGAAGGTGCCGCTCTGAGCGGCGACGGCGGGGGCCCATCCATGCGGCTGATCGCACTGCTTCGCCCCCCTATGCCGCTCTATCTACCTCCTCCTCCTCCTCCTCCTCCTCCTCCTCCTCCACCTCCTCCTCCTCCTCCTCCTCCTCCTCCTCCTCCTCCTCCTCCTCCATTCCTGCCCTTGTACAAAACGTCTCCCTGTCGCACCCCGAGGCCAGTTTTCAGAGCGGGCCGGGCATTTCGCCTTAGACTTCCTCACCACTTATGACTCCGAAGCTTAAACTTGGCAACAGTTTCACGGATGGAGAGCGGGTCATTTTCAAAAGTGGCTCTCGTCTGAGCGCCGCGCACATTCGTGCTAACAATTTGCGATAGCTTCACGGATTGAAGGCGGTTCCTTTTCAAAATGTGGCTCTCGCCTTAGCGCCGCGCGCATTTGTTTATAAATTCGCCGGCCCAACGGGCCAGAGGCGTGCTAAGATCTCCGGTAACTGGTAAACAGTATTTCTGGTTCGCGCGCGCGGGGCGGCCCCTGGGGGTCCCTGGATCAAAAGTACCCCGAGAGGAGCCCCGGACACGCCCGAGACACGCCCGGGACACTCCCCCAGATCCTCCAAGAGGGCCCCAAGAGGCCCCCAACACAATCCAAGAGAGGTCCGAGAAGCCCGAAGATCGCTCCACGGCGCCCAAGATGGCCTCCAGACGGCCCAAGAGGTCTCCAAGAGGACCCAACAAGCCTCCAAGATGCCCCAAGAGGCCTCCAGGAGCACTCCCAAGAGGGCCCCAAGAGGCAAAAATCAATGTTTTGTTTCCTAGGTTTTGGACAGATTTGGGCGTTTCAACCTTTTCGGTTCCTCGACGCCCCTAGACGACTCAAGAGGCCTCCAAGATCGCCCCAAGAGGGCCCAAGAGGCCCTCAAAAGGGCCCCAAGACGGCCCAAGACGGCTCCAAGACGGCCCCAGAGGCCTCCAAGACGGCCCAAGAGGGCCCCAAGAACGCCCCCAACACGGTCCAAGAGAGGTCCGAGACGCCCGAAGATCGCTCCACGACGCCCAAGATGGCCTCCGACGGCCCAAGACGTCTCCAAGATGGCCCAAGAAGCCTCCAAGATGCCCCAAGAGGCCTCCAAGAGAACTCCCAAGAGGGCCCCAAGAGGCAAACAAACAATGCTTTTCCATAGGTTTTGGACAGATTTGGGCGTTTTAACCTTTTCGGTTCCTCGACGCCCCTAAACGGCTCAAGAGGCCTCCAAGATCGCCCCAAGAGGCCCAAGAGGCCCCCAAGAGGGCCCCAAGACGGCCCAAGACGGCTCCAAGACGGCCCCAGAGGCCTCCAAGACGGCCCAAGAGGGCCCCAAGAACGCCCCCAACACGGTCCAAGAGAGGTCCGAGACGCCCGAAGATCGCTCCACGACGCCCAAGATGGCCTCCAGACGGCCCAAGACGTCTCCAAGATGACCCAAGAAGCCTCCAAGATGCCCCAAGAGGCCTCCAAGAGAACTCCCAAGAGGGCCCCAAGAGGCAAACAAACAATGCTTTTCCATAGGTTTTGGACAGATTTGGGCGTTTCAACCTTTTCGGTTCCCCGACGCCCCTAAACGGCTCAAGAGGCCTCCAAGATCGCCCCAAGAGGGCCCAAGAGGCCCTCAAAAGGGCCCCAAGACGGCCCAAGACGGCTCCAAGACGGCCCCAGAGGCCTCCAAGACGGCCCAAGAGGGCCCCAAGAACGCCCCCAACACGGTCCAAGAGAGTTCCGAGACGCCCGAAGATCGCTCCACGACGCCCAAGATGGCCTCCAGACGGCCCAAGACGTCTCCAAGATGGCCCAAGAAGCCTCCAAGATGCCCCAAGAGGCCTCCAAGAGAACTCCCAAGAGGGCCCCAAGAGGCAAACAAACAATGCTTTTCCATAGGTTTTGGACAGATTCGGGCGTTTCAACCTTTTCCGTTCCCCGACGCCCCTAAACGACTCAAGAGGCCTCCAAGATCGCCCCAAGAGGGCCCAAGAGGCCCCCAAGAGGGCCCCAAGACGGCCCAAGACGGCTCCAAGACGGCCCCAGAGGCCTCCAGGACGGCCCAAGAGGGCCCCAAGAACGCCCCCAACACGGTCCAAGAGAGGTCCGAGACGCCCGAATAGCGCTCCACGACGCCCAAGATGGCCTCCAGACGGCCCAAGACGTCTCCAAGATGACCCAAGAAGCCTCCAAGATCCCCAGGAGGTCTCCAAGTGCATTCCCAAGAGGGCCCCAAGAGGCAAACAAACAATGTTTTTCCATAGGTTTTGGACAGATTCGGGCGTTTCAACCTTTTCGGTTCCCCGACGCCCCTAAACGGCTCAAGAGGCCTCCAAGATCGCCCCAAGAGGGCCCAAGAGGCCCTCAAAAGGGCCCCAAGACGGCCCAAGACGGCTCCAAGACGGCCCAAGAGGCCTCCAAGACGGCCCAAGAGGGCCCCAAGAACGCTTCAAGAACGCCCCAAGAGGGGGCTCACGAAACAGAATTTCGAGCTCTCGGCCCTCCCCCGGCTCGAACGGCCCCACAGCGGGATACCACGGGTAACACGACCCCACGATGGCACCAAAGCCGTCAAAAAACTGCAAACACCTAGAAGCCCCATGAAAAAACAACAACAAATTCATCGACAACTACACAGCTCCCGACGCCGCAGCTCCACACTGCAAACGACCACTCGGACAGGCGACCACGGTGCGACATTATGGGCCGGCGGAATGAGCGAAGCGATTAAATCTAACCAGATCTTCACAGATTGAGGGCGGCTCCTTTTCAAAATGTGGCTATCGCGTTAGCGCCGCGCACATTTACTCATAAAACTTGCAAAAGTTTCACGGAATCCCAAGATCAACGCAACAGTCAGGTTGATCCATGGCGTTAGAATCCCGAGAACAATGTTTTGACATGCTTCTGGGTCTGCAAACGGTTGTCCCCCAACGAGGCACTTCCCTCAATGGACATGAACCGCTGCAGGGGCATAGGAAGAGGGAGCTTGGAGGGAGGGTTCATTCCAATATCGTTGATGCCTCTTGGGTTTACTCTGGTCCTCATCCTTCTCCTTCTCCTCCTCAATCTCCTCCTCCTCCTCCTCCTCCTTCTCCTTCTCCCCCAACCTCCTCCTTTTCCCCAACCTCCTCCTCCTCCTCCTCCTCCTCTTCCTCCTCCTCCTCCTCCTCCTCCTCCTCCTCCTCCTCCTCCGGCTCCTCCTCCTCCTCCTCCTCCTCCTCCTCCTCCTCCTCGTCCTCCTCCATTCCTGTCCTTATAAATAACTTCTCCCTGTCGCACCCCGAGGCCAGTTTTTAGAGCGGGCTGGGCATTTCGCCTGAGACTTCTTCACCATTTATGACTCTGAAGCTGAAAATTGGCAACAGTTTCACGGATGGAGAGCGGGTCGTTTTCAAAATGTGGCTCTCGCCTGAGCGCCGCGCACATTCGTTTGAGCAGTGCGAGAGCTTCACGGATTGAAGGCGGTTCCTTTTCAAATTGTGGCTCGCGCCTTAGCGCAGCGCGCATTTGTTTATGAATCTAACCAGATCTTCACGGATTGAGGGCGGCTCCTTTTCAAAATGTGGCTATCGCGTTAGCGCCGCGTACATGTGTTCATAAAACTTGCGAGAGTTTCACGGAATCCCAAGGTCAACGCACGCGTTCTGGAAATATTCAAAATTATGCGGGCGCAACGGGTACGTTGATTCGCGGTGGAATTCCCAGGAGTGGCGTTCTGGCTCGCACCCCGAGGCCAGTTTGTAGAGCGGGCTGGGCATTTCGCCTGAGACTTCCTCACCATTTATGACTCTGAATCTGAAATTTGGCAACAGCTTCACGGATGGAGAGCGGGTCGTTTTCAAAATGTGGCTCTCGCCTGAGCGCCGCGCACATTCGTGCTAACAATTTGCGAAAGCTTCACGGATTGAAGGCGGTTCCTCGCCTTAGCGCCGAGCGCATTCGGTTATAAATCTAACAAGATCTTCACGGATTGAGGGCGGTTCCTTTTCAAAATGTGGCTATCGCGTTAGCGCCGCGCACATTTGTTCATACAACTTGCAAGAGTTGCACGGAATCCCAAGATCAACGCACGCGTTCGGAAAATATTCCAGATTATGCGGGTGTAACAGGTACGTTGGTTCGCGGTGGAATTCCCAGGGGTGGCGTTCTGGCACGATTCAGGATCGTCAAGACGCAACAGTCAAGTTGATCCGCGGCGTTGGAATCCCGAGAACAATGTTTTGACATGCTTCCGGGTCTGCAAGCGGTTGTCTCCCAACGAGGCAGTTCCCTCAATGGAAATCAACCGCTGTAGGGGCATAGGAAGAGGGAGCTTGGAGGGAGGGTTTATTCCAACATCGTTGATGCCTCTTGGGTTTACACTGGTCCTCCTCCTCCTCCTTCTCCTCCTCCTCCTCCTCCTCCTCCTCCTCCTCCTTCTCCCCCAACCTCCTGCTTCTCCCCCAACAACCTCCTCCTCCTCCTTCTCCTCCTCCTCCTCCTCCTCCTCCTCCTCCTCCTCCTCTCCTCCCCGAACCTCCTCCTTCTCCCCCTCCTCCTCCTCCTCCTCCTCCTCCTCCTCCTCCTCCTCCTCCTCCTCCTCCTCCCTCCACCTCGGGAGGGGCCCCCTCGGGCCACGGAGGCGCCGGCAGCAGCACGCGGGCTGCGCCCGCGCAGGCAGAGGCAGGCGAACGGGCAACGATGCAGACACGAAAGCTCAATCCAGGCTCCGCGCGGGCCCCCCCAAAGAGGCCCCAAACAGGCCGAGAGGCCCCCAGGAGACCCCAGGATGCCCCCGAGAGGCCCCCAAGAGGCCCCCAAGAGGCCTCCAAGAGGCCCCAAGAAGACCCCGAGGGGCACCAAGAAGGCCCCCTGGAGGCCTCCAAGAGGCCCCAAAGAGGCCTCCAAACTGACTCTGGGAGGCCCTCGGGAGGCCCCCCACGAGATCCCAACGAGCATCAAAAAGAATGGGCTTCATAACCACAACCCAAGCAGAGTGGCGAGATGGGCCGAGAGCCCTGATATAAACTGAAAAACTCAGAGGGCCGCGCGGGTTCCTCCGATCGGCGCTGGGGCCCCCTGGCGGCGCCTCCGGCGCCGCCCCTGGAACTCCGCGCGGCCTACGATTTCTTGTGTTTATGTCATTGCCCGTTCCCCGAAGAGGACCAGCTAGAGCTGTGAGACATCGTATGGCTCCCGTGCTCGGGTGGGCGAAGGAACGGCCGAATGAAAGCATGAGCCGACCGTAACGAAACGAACGACAAATGAGCCGAAACGAAAAACGATCGATGCTGATGTTACTCATGGGATCGAGCGGGATGACGAGAACGAGACGAACGGATGAACGGGTGCTCACGTCAGCCCAAAAGCCTCATCTTGGAGGCCGCTTGGGGGTCTGAACTGGTTGGGACCCCATAGAATCACCTTGGAGGGGGGATGAAGCCAAATCCGCTCAAAACCAATCTCTCGACCCCTCCCGGGGTAGATCTGGTCAATTCTTCACCCCAGATCCGTTTCTCACGGTTCTGGTGCCCGAGAACGGGCCCTGAAGGCCGAAAACGACAAAAAACCTTCCGGAACCCAACCTCGAACCTGCCTGCCCTGCCGGCCGGAGCCAGTGCTGGGCAGCCGCAGAGCCCCCGGACGGCTTCAGTGCTCACGTCATCCCAACGCCTCATCGGCGTTTCCCATCGCCGTCCAGAAGTGGTCCACAAGTGGCCCCACAGTGCCCTCATGTTTGCCCACACAAGTGACCCTGCAGTGACTTCAACTGTGGCCCAACAAGTGGCCTCACCGTGCCCCCACTTGTGCCCCCACCAGTGCCCCCACTGGTGGCCCCCCTGGTGGCCCCACAGGGGGCCTCACAGTGCCCTCTGCGGGGCACCGCCCCTCCAAAACGCATGCTGTCAGACCGAGGGCCCTCCTCGGGGCGGTCGGTCCGAGTCCTGACTCGCCTTCGGAGCCAGAGCGTGCCCGGAGGCCTGTCTGAGGAGGGAGAACGAAGGGAGCTTCGAGACTCAAAGATCAAGAATCGACGTTTTGGATGCGCGCTGCTCCCTCCTCTGTCCTCCAAAGATGCCCCTGGAAGCCTCTGGGGACCTCTGGGACCTCCAGGGGGCAGGGTCACCCGAAGGCGGCACCAAGGCGGTCCCTGCGAGATGGCTCAAGACGGCTTCTCGCCATCGCTTGGACGTTCATCCCCCCTGCGCTTTGCGGCTTCGTGCGCGCATCTTTTCGCAAAACGATCCAAAAAGCTCCTCGATGGTCCTCGCCACGAGTAAATGCACACGTCCGAGCGATGCCAAGGCTTCAAGATGGCCCCCGCACGGCCCCCGGAGGGTCCCGGGACGCCCTGAAACGGCCCCAAGACCTAGAACGGGCTGCCATGGCGCCCCTGCGCCCCTGGCGGCCAAAAAAAAAACAGCGGAAAGCGTTATATGAAATCTTGGCAGCCAAACTCATCATTTTACAAAAAGTCCACGACAACCCAGGCTGCGCTAGGCTCTTTCCGAGTGGTGGAAGGTGCCCTCGGGGAAGCCTCAGGACGGATCCCAGATAGCCCAAGGAAGCCCCAAATCGACCCCAAGACTGGCCCGAGGCATCTCAAAGGCAGCACGAAACATTCCCCAGACAGCAAAACCTCCCAGACGGCCGCAATATCCCCCAAGACAGCACCGATACCCTGAAAAGGCTCACAACATGACATCAAGAGAAGCCCATCGGGCCCACCCAAAACTTAACAACTGACCTCTGAGAGGCGAAAAACTGCCAGAGTTTTGCGGAAGTGCTGGCCAATGCCCGTGCCCATGCCTTTGCCCATGCCTGGGCCCAAGAGACTGGGACGGCGGAAAGCCTGAAGAAGAGCTTCACGCGCAGGCCCCGCGAGGATGCCCGAGCACAAAGTCCAACTCGCCCAGCTGCCAGAGGGTGCTTAGACTTCGAGCGCGACTGCGCGCACTGCACCCCCGAGGACTGTTCGCACCCGCGTCGCGACCTCCGAGCCTACTCAGCCGAAGCTGGCGCAAGGAGCGCGACTGCCGTCGCCGACGTCGCCTGCCGCCGCCGCCGCCGCATCTGTCTGACGCTGCAGCAGTCGCCGTCGTCGCCCGCCGTCGCCCAACGTCGCCCGCCGTCGCCCGCCGCCCGCCGCTGCGGCCGACGCCGCCACCTGTCGCCGCCCGCCGCCGCCCGCCGCCGCCCGCCGCAGCCTGCCGCCGCCTGCTGGAGCTGGCGGCGCGGGGGGCGCCGAGGTCGAGAGGCGGCGCGCCGCACTGGCGGCCGCGCCGCCGAGGCCGATGGCGGCCGTCTGCCCCGGCGCCTGGGGCCGCGGAGGGCCGCAGGGAGCGCCTGCGCTCGCGCGCTGGAGCGCCCGCTCGCTCACGCCCTGTGCCGGCACGGCGAAGCCGAAGAGGCCGCGGGCGCGCGGAGCGCCACCCACACGTCGCCGCGCCTGGCGGCGGAGGCGCCCGCGGCGGTCACGAGCTCCCAGGCGGCCTCGTCGCCGTCGCCCAGCTCGAGGTCCAGCCGCTCGGAGCTGCCCTCGGGCTCCAGGTCCAGGGCGCGCCCGCTGCCGCAGGAGCTGCCGCCGCCGACCCACAGGCAGCCCGCCACCGCCGCTGCGAACGACCCCATGCGCCGCAGGCGCATGCCCGGAGCGGCCTCCCAGCGGCAGGCTCCCGGGAGCAGCACCTCCACCGTGGGCTCCACGCCGCGGACACTCTCCCCGCCGCAGGCGTACAGGCCCCCGGCCGCCGCCGCGGCCGCCGCGCGGAAGCGCCGCCTCGCCATGGGCGGCTCGGGCCGCCAGGAGCCGTGGTGGCCGAGGCTCTCTGAGGTGTCGAGGTTGACCCTGGAGCCCCACTCGTCGCCCATGCCCCCGCACACGAAGATCGGCGGCGAGCCCGGGAGGAAGCGACAGGGGGCGGGCCTTCTCGGGAGGCTCGGCAACCTCTTGGAAGGCCGGAGCGCTTCTGAGCAGTGCCGCCACCTCCTGAGCAGGCCCTCTCCTCCTCACTTCCCCTCCTCGCTCGCCGCCGAGAAGAGGCGCCCGCAGAACACGGCGGCCGCGGCGCCGGCCCGCGCCTGCCGCATGGGGGGCAGCGCCTCCCAGGCGCCGGTTGCGGGGTCCAACCACTCCGCTGAGGCCGTGCACGGGTTCATGCCCCCGCACACGCAGAGCCGGCCCTCCAGGGCGCCGGCGGCCGCCAGTCGGCGGCGAGCGAGGGGGGGAAGTGAGGAGGAGGGGGCCTTCTCAGAAGCCTTCGAAGGCGGCGGCACTTCTCAGAAGGCCTCGCGCCTTCCGAGAGGCTCTCTCTGCCTGCAGGGAGGGCTATAGGCTACAAGGAAGCTCCTCCGAAGATCGGGGGACCTCCGAGCCTTCTGAGGAGGCCTCCTGCCTCTCACGTCCCCCCCTCGCCCGCCGCCGAGCCAGCACGCGCGGCTCGCGCATGTCGGGCATCCGCTCCCAGCGCCCGGCCGCGGCGTCGAAGCGCTCGACGCTGCGCAGGGGGGCGGCGCCGTCGCCGGCCCCCCCGCAGACGTAGAGGCAGCCGGACACCGCCGCGCCCGCGGCCCAGGCG
Organism: Prorocentrum cordatum; assembly: GCA_963575745.1. NCBI lineage: Eukaryota > Dinophyceae > Prorocentrales > Prorocentraceae > Prorocentrum > Prorocentrum cordatum. The sequence goes on from CAUYUJ010001398.1 coordinate 49,547, forward strand.
CGCCCGTGGGCCATCGGCGGCGCGGGGTCCCACCGGCCGGCGCGCGGGTCGAGGACCTCGGCGCGCACGAGCGCAGAGCCTCCGGCTCCGCCCGCGCCGACGCCCCCGCAGGAGGGCTCGGCGGCGCGCACGAGGGGGCGGGGCCTCGGGGGTCGGGGGCCCGTCTAGGAAAGGGCCCAGGGGTACACCAGTGCACTCTGTAGACACGAGTCCCAGGATCCCCCCATGTTGTCCAATGTGCTCTGGGTCTTCGTCTTCCCCCCCCCCCCACTTCCCATATACACACACATATATATACTAGAACCATCGCGCGCTTCGCGCGCGCTCAAGATCTAGCTGGGATCCTCGTAATCGTCACCATCGCCATCCTCATCGCCAGCATCATCATCGTCATCGTCATCGACATCCCGTCGTCGTCGTCGTAGTCATCATCACCATCGTCATCGTCATCGCCATCATCGTCGTCGCCTTCGTCGTCGTCGTCCTCGCCCTCAGCATCCCTCTCCAAGACCGAGCGTCTTGGTAACTGGGGTTGTGGACCTGAGGCCGCCATGCCTGGGTGATGGGCCAGTGGCCTGCTGGATGCCTGTTCGGATATGGGTGGTGGAAGTTTTTCGGAGGCCTCTTGGAGAGCTCTAGGGGGGCTCTTGGGTACTTCGTGGTTGCGTCTTGGGGCCCCTTTGGAGTCTCCTGGGGGCCTCTTGGAAGCCTCTTGGGGCTTCCTGGGGGCCTGACCGCAGGGGGCTTCCCTATGGGCCCCTTGGGGGCCTCTTGGGGCTTCTGGGGGACCTCTTGGGAGCCTCACAGGGCTTCTTGGGAGCCTCTTGATGGCCTCCGGGGGCGTCCTACAGGAGCCTCTCAGGCCGGAGACCTTGAAATGTCGCGCTCTTCGGGCCCTCTTGGGTTGCTCTTGGGGCTCTTTTGGGGCGCTCTCGAGACCCTCTTGAATTATCTGGGGAGCCTCCTGGGCCGTCTCTGGGCTTTCTTGGGAGTCTCTTCGGCCGTCTCGGAGCGATCTGAAGGGCCTCTGACGCCGTCCAGGACCGTGGGGAGGCGGAACATGCGAGAGCGCAAAAATGCTTCAAAAACCAGCGGAAATATATACATATATATATATGATTTTCGGCTTCTGGGGCCCGTTGGAGGGGCCTCTGGAGGCGCTCTTGGGGAGTTTTGGCGGCGTCGTCGGCCGTCCTGAGGCCATCTTCGGCGTGTCCGGGGCCTCTTGGGGCTCTTGGCAATCTTTAGGGCCCTCTTGGTGTGTCGTGGCGTGTTTGGGAGCTGGCCAGGGCAGTCCCGGGAGCACTGGGACCCCCCCAATGCACCCATGGGGGGGTACGGCACCGGCTCGGGCACCCACCCCCCTGGCCTACTCCGAGAGAGAGAGAGAGGAACGAGAGAGAGAGAGAGGAGAGAGAGAGAGGAGAGAGAGGAGAGAGAGAGAGAGACGGATATATGTATATGTATATATATATGTATATATATATATACATATATATATATATATATATATATATAAATACACACATGGGGAAAAAGCACCAGCATGGCCCGTGGGATCTGTTTGTCGTGCACCTGTGACATGCATCTTGGGAGCCCTTCGAAAACTTCTGGCGGCGTCTTGGGGGCCTCCGGGGCGCTTCTTGGAGTCTCCTAGGGGCTTTTGGGGGCCGAAGGCCCGAAAAGTCCATTCGGATTCCCTGTCTGGGCCCCTTCTTAGAGCCGTCTTGGGGCTATCTTGGACCGTCTTGGAGGCCTCGTGGGCTGCTTGGGTCCCTCTCGGGTTGTCTTGGCGCCGTCTTGGGAGCCTCTTGGGCCGTCTATGGGCGATCTCAAAAGCTTATTCGGTTATCTTGGAGCGTCGGGAAGCCGAAAAGGTGAGAACCACAAGAAAACATCAAAAACCATCGAACAACAACAATTGTTTGCCTCTCGTGGCCCTCTTGAAAAAGCCTCTTGAAGGCCTCTTGGGGCGTCTTGGAAGCCTCTTGGGCCGTCTAGGGACTATCTTGAGCGTCTTGGACCGATCTTGTGGCGTCTCGGAGCCCTCATGGACATCTTGGGTCGTTCCTGGGGCCGTCTTGGAGGCCTCCTGGAGGCCTCCTGGGCCGTCTGGAGGCCCCTTGGAGGCGCCAGGGCGGGGGTATTAAAAAAGGGGGCCCGATGGTTTTGAGGTGGGCGGTGCCCCGGGGCTGGGGACCTGGTATTCATCCATATATATTGATATGTATATATATATATATAGAGAGAGAGAGTTCATGCTAGGGTCATGATCATCGTCATCATTGTCATCCTCATCCCCGTCATCTTCATCGTCATCGTCATAGTCATGGTCACCTTCACCATCACCATCACAACAATCATCATTATCACCATTATCATCAGCATCGTGCTCACCATCGCCATCATCGTCATCGTACTTTTCAGCAGCAGCATCCGCATCATCAACATACTGTTGGTCGTCATCGGTATAGTCATCGTCATCATCATCAGCGTCATCGCCGTCATCATTCCCGGTCCACTGCAGTCCCCCTACCCTCCTCCTCTTCCCGTTCTCCCTCTTCCCATCATCTGATACTCATCCTTTTCCTCGTCGGCGTCTCTCTGAAAGGGATCCCTGTGCCTTCACCTCCTCCTCCTCCTCCTCTTCCTTCTCCTTCTCCTCCCCCCTTCCCTGTCTTCCCCGCTTCCGTGTGTCCCTCCTTGTGTTCCTTCACCTACTTCACCTCCTTCCTCCTCTCGAGCCCTCTTCATCCTGCGCACCCCTTCCCTCCTCGTCCTCAGCAGCCCTCCCCGAGCCAGAGAATCAGAGAACAAGATGATCTTACGGGAACCATGTCCCTCCTCGTCTTCCCCTCCTCTTCCCCCTCTTCGTCCTCCTGATCTTCCTCTCCCTCCTCCTACTCCTCCTCCTCCTGCTCCTCCTCCTCCTCCTCCTCCTCCTCCTCCTCCTCCTCCTTGTCCTCTTCCTCCTCCTCCTCGCTTCTCTCAACGCACCCAGTACACGGGTGACTAACAGAACGCGTGCCGGGAGCCTTTTTGGAAGCATTGTGGCAGTCTCTGGAGCCTCTCCGGGCCTTCCTTTGGAGTCCTTTGGGGCCTGTGTTGGCCCGTCTGAGGGCCCATTTCGGCCGTTCCCGGTCCCTCTTGGCTCGTCGTGGGGAGCTCAACCCGTCTTGGGGCCCTCCTGGGGCCCTCTCCGACCATGTAGGGATCCTCTGGTGGCCCCCTCGAGCTTCCTGGGGGCTCTCTTGGGCCGTCTTGTAGCTCTTTTGTACCGCTTGAAGCTCTCTTCAGCCCATCTTGGAACCCACTTTGGGGCCTCTGGGGCCGTCGGGCTACCATTTTGGTAACCTCTTAGGCCGTCGCGACCGCTGGTAGAACTGAAAAGCGAAGCTCCCAGAAATACACGTTGATTTTTGCCTTTGGAGGACCTTCTCAGCGGCCTCTTGGACAGTCGTGGGGGTGTCATTTAGGGGCCTTTTGTCCCCCATCTGGGAGCCCATTTCGGCTGTCCCAAGCCCCTCTTGGCATGTTCATGGGTAGCTGAGCCGTCTTGGGTCCCTCATGGAGCCCTCTCCGACCATGTAGGGATCCTCTGGTGGCTCTCTCGGCCCCCTGGGACTCTCTCGGGCTGTTTGGGAGCTCTCTTGTGCTGCTCAGCGCTCTCTTGAAGCTGTCTTGGAGCCCTCTTGGGGGCCTCGTGGACCGTGTGGCGCCAATTTGGGGAGCCTTTGGGGCCGACGTAGCCGTCGATGGAAAATAAGAAGCGAATATCATTGAAATGAAAGTTCTTCCATGGGAAATGCTCGTTTTTTGTACCTGGGAGCCTTCTCAGCGGCCTCCTGGACCGTCTTCAGGGAGTCCTGGTCGGCCTTTTTTGGACCCTCTGGGAGCCCAGTTCGGCCGTTCCGGGTCCCTCTTCGCCCGTCATAGGGGACCTGAGCCCGACTTGGGGCCCTCTGGGGGCCCTCTCCAACCATGTAGGGATCCTCCGGTGGCCCCCTCGGCGTTCCTGGGTACTCTCTTGGGCCATGTTGGAGCTCTCTTGTGCTGCTTGAAGCTCTCTTCAGGCCGTCTGAGGGCCCTCTTGGGGGGCCTCTTGGGCCATCTGGGGCATTTTGGGAGCCTCTGGGGCAGTCGCGGCCGCTGGTAGGACTGAAAAGCTAATATCCTGGAAATATACGTTTTCCCATGGGATTTCTGCCCTTGGGGGGCCTTCTCGGCGGCGTCTTGGACCGTCTTGAGTGCATGTGTGGCCGTGTAGGAATAATCTTGGGCTGTCTTCGAGCGCTCGTGGCCCGTCCGGAAGCCATCTCAGTACGCTCTTCAGCCACCTTCCAGACAGCCTGGAGCGCTTTGGGCGCCTCGTGGGCTCGTGGGCCAGCTTGGGAGCCTCTGGGGGTCCGGGGCCCCTTCTGAACCCTCTTGGGGCCCTTACGGCTCCCCCGGCCCCCCATGCGAACCAGAGGTCGCAATTCTGGGCCATCCCCCGGCGTTCTACGATATATATATATATATATATATATATATATATATATAGGTATGTGTATACGTATCTGTATATGTATATGTATATGTATGTGTATATGGATACGTATATGTATATGTATATGTATATGTACATGTATATGTATATGCATATGTATATGTATATGTATATGTATATGTGTATGTAAATGTATATGTATATGTATATGTATATGTATATGTAAATGTAAACGTAAATGTATATGTATATGTATATGTATATGTATATGTATATGGTTATGTCTATGTATATGTATATGTATATGTAAATGTAGATGTATATGTATATGAATATATATATATATATATATATATGTATATATGTATATGTATGTGTGTATGTTTGTGTATATGTATATGGATATGCATATGTATATGTATATGCATGTGTATATGTATATGTACATGTATATGTATATGTATATGTATATGTATATGTTTATGTATATTTATATGTATACGTATACGTATATGTATATGTGTGTGTATTTGTACATGTGTATGTATATGGATGTGTATATGTACAGACATATGTCTACGTATATGTATATGGATGTGTGTGTTCATGTGTCTATGTAGATGTATATGTATATGTATATGTATGTGTATATGTATATGGGTATGTATATGTATATGAAAATACACATGTATGTATGCATGTATGTGTATGTGTATGTGTATGTGTGTATGTGTATATGAACATGTGTATGTGTATGTATATGTATATGTACATGTATATGTATATGTATATGCATATGTGTGTATATGTATATGGATATGTATATGTATATGTATATGTGTTTGTATGTGCATATGTATATGTCTATGTATATGTATATGTATGTGTATGTGTGTAAGTATATGTAAATGTATATGTATGTGTATATGTATGTGTATGTGTATATGTATATGTATATGTATATG
>CAUYUJ010001398.1:60000-101694 GCA_963575745.1 Prorocentrum cordatum
TCCTCCTCCTCCTCCTCCTCCTCCTCCTCCTTCTCTTCTCTTCTCCATCGTCCTCGTCATCATCAGCAGCAGCTTCAGCATCAGCAGCAGCAGCAGCATCATCGCTGTCTTAGACATCGTCATCTGCATCATCAGCATCAGCAACATCAGCAATACCATTGTCGCCATCGTCACCGTCATCGTCGTCATTGTCGTCATAGTCAGTACCATCCTCGGTGACATCTTCATTATCAACATCATCACCACCACCATCATCACCAGTATCCTATTAATCCTCCCTTCCTTCCCCTCCTCCTTCCCTCCTCATCCTCCTGTCCCACCTTCATCCTCTTCCCCTCCTCCTTCCCTCCTCCTTCTCCTCCTCCTTCTCCTCCTTTTCCTAATCTTCTTATTGGCTGGATCATCCTGGTGACGAAGCCCAAACGAAGATAACATCGAGTGAGGATAAACCGAGAATATCTGAAATGCGGCGGCCCTGGGGGATGTCTCGGGCGCCGCGGCCTTCTCAGAGCATTCCGGAACGTTCTGAGAGCGTTCCAGAACGCTCTGGAACGGATTTATCCTCGTCCTAGCCCCGTCCGATCCTTCCCCTCCTCCTCCTCGTCCTCCTCCTCATTCTCCTTCTGATCCTCGTGTCCAAGTCTGGATCTGGCGGGCAGATCGAGATTGCCCCAGCGCGATCCGCCGCTCGGAGCGCTCCGCTCATCGCAAGCCCGACCGCCCACATCCCAGTAGCGATCCGACGGTCCACGGATCGGCGACATGGGAAGATAAGGATCAGTAATAAAAATCAACAGGAGATAGGAGGAGGAAGGAGCAGAAGCAAGAAAGAATTCAGAAGGGGAAGGAGAAGGAGGAGGGCGATCGAGATGAAGGAGAAAGACTCGCAAGACAGGTGCTCGCATAGTCGTGGGGGCATAGACTGCCTTCGTTTGTTTGCGAGTAGCCACCTTGCGGATAGCGGCACACAGTCACAGAAAGAGCAGGAGAAGAGAGATGTGAGAGAGCGTCTTTCACTAGCGCTGTTCGCCTCAAAACCCGCACACACACACACACACAAAAGCAGACACACTCGCCAGAGTTGGGCCTCCTCCCCCCACCCGAAAATCCCCCCCGCTCTCCCAAACTGAAGCACCCCTTTCCAGGGATACCACCCCCCGAAAATCGGGGAGTTCGACCCCCCATCGCTTGCACGCCGGCACACGACGACGACGACGACGAGGCTGACGACGACGACGACGACGACGACGACGACGACGGCAGCGGCGACGACGACGACGACGGCGGCAGCGGCGACGACAACGACGACAACGACGACGACGACGACGACGCCGACGCACGACGCCGACGCCGACGCCGACGACGACGCCAACGCCGCCGCCGATGCCGACGCCAACGCCGACGCCGACGCCAACGATGACGCCGACGCCGACACCGACGCCGACGCCGACGACGACGCCCACGACGACGACGACGACGACGACGACGACGAACAAGACGACAAATACGACGGCGGCGGCGACGCTGGCGGAGAAGACGGCGGAGGCGCTCATGCCGCCGCCGCCGCCGACGACGACGACAACGACCACGACCACGACGACGACGACGACCACAACGACGACAAGGCTGACGACGATGACGACGACGCTGACGACAATGAAGACGACGACGACGTCGACGACGGCGGCGGCGACGACGACGACGACGGCGACGACGGTACCGACGACGACGACAACGACGACGACGACGACGACGACGACGACGACGACAACAACGACGAGGACGACGACGATGGCGCGGCGGCGGCGGCGACCCAAGGCACCAACTCTAGAAGCGGTGTAAATTAGTATTGCCTCGCCTTGTGACCAGTTTTGATGGGCATTCACCGAATCAGAAAACAAGACTCTGACGCGGAGTGGGACGTGCTCTCGGTGCCTGCAAAGGGCGTTCTTGCCACGGACGCGCTAGGGAGGGACTCCTCCTCGGGTCCTGCGGCGCCCAGGTTAGCGGCTGGCCTCTGGGGCCACCCACACTCCCCTGGACAGCGGGGATACCAGCATCAGCTGCAAACAAAAATGCCAACGCTGCGCAGTAGGCCGCCCGCATCTCCTGGACAGCAGGGATATCAGCATCAGCTGCACACCAAAAAATGCCAACGCTGCGCAATAGTCGCTCTCTGCGTGCTCGTCAGCCTCACCCTCCCGACCCCGCTGCTGGCCATCGCTCGGACGTCCATTCCCGTGCCTTGCTCCGTCTCGTGCGCTGTTTCTTTCGAGAATGATCCGAGGTGCTCCCCAGTGGCCGTCGCCGAAGGAAAAAATACACACGTCCGAGCGATGCCAAGGCTGAGGCTCCTTTGCCCACCTCTGCCGCCCTGGGCTTGCCACTGCTCCTCGCCAAGCGCGTTCCACTACTCGCAAAGTCGCTACTCGCAAATGGCCTGGGCCTGCCGCAGGGAACGTGCGATAAATTACACCAGGGCAGACGTATGGTTTTTTTCGACGTTTGCGAGTAGGCACTTTGCGAGTAGTGGAACGCGCTCGGCGAGCTCCTGCCGCTGCCCTCCGGTTCCCGCACCAGCGCCCGTGCCGGCCGCTCCGGCGAGCCCCGAGGAGCGGGGCCCCGCTCTGGACACGAGCCCCCCCGTTGCGCAGGCCGAGCAGCAGCGCGCTCCCGAGCTCGGAGCAGGCTGCTTCCATCGCGGAGCTCGTGGGCAGGCCTACTGTGAGGTGCCCGACGTACCAAGATGGTACAGTCAGTTTTTCCCTGGGCGTGCACCCACAAGTATATGTTTGTCGTCTGCCGCATGATGGAGACCTCTGACCATCAGCTGGGAAGCTGGCAACTTTCATCATCCTAGCTGAGCCGCGTTGCCTTTCTTCCGCCCAGCTGGACCGCGTTCTCGCACTTCTGGATGGGCTCCACTCCTGCGGTGCATGACTACCTCCGCCGTCTACAGCACTGTCGCTGACATCAGCAGGCCCGAGCTGCTCCGAAACTGTGGCGTCTCCTTTCGCGTCCTTGGCCTTCTCATGGTATGCGATGCCCTCGGTCTTCGCCTCCTGCACTAAGTGCACTTGCCTCATGCCCGAAATCTCTCGTGTATTTCTGCTGCGTTTGTTGCAGCGACGACGACGACGAAGACTGCACTGGCGACGGCACCGACAACGACGACGACGGCGACGACGACGACGACGACGACGACGACGACGACGACGACGGGCGGCTTGGGCGGACGTGCACCTCAACGGGAGGGTGTGGCGGGCAAAAAATCTAAGTGGACGGGCAGGAACTCAATGCCGGGCCAGGCGAGCCAGACCCTAACAGGATGGTCGGTGGGCAGGACAGTCAACGCACACCTCGCACATTGACAGGACAAGGTTAATCGCCGTCGTGTGTTAACGTCGTGGGGTCGTCGCCGTCGCCGTCGCCGTCGCCGTCGTCGTCGTGGTCGTCGTCAGCCTCGTCGTCGTCGTCGTCAGCCTCGCCGTCGTCGTCGTCATGGTCTACAGCCTCGTCGTCGTCGTCATGATCGTCGACCTCGTCGTCGTCGTCGTTGTCGTCGACGTCGTCAGCCTCGTCGTCGTCGTCGTCGCCATGGTCGTCAGCCTCGTTGTCGTCGTCGTCGTCGTCATGGTCGTCAGCCTCGTCGTCGTCGTCGTCACGGTCGTCAGCCTCGTCGTCGTCCTCGTCCTCGTCGTCGTTGTCGTTGTCGTTGTCGTCGTCGTCCGCCGTCGTCGTCAGCCTCGTCGTCGTCGTCACGGTCGTCAGCCTCGTCGTCGTCGTCGTGGTTGTCGTCGTCGTGGTTGTCGCCGTCGTCGTCGTTGTCGTCGTCATGGTCGTCGTTGTCATGGTCGTCGTCGTCGTCGTTGTCGTTGTAATCGTCGTCGTCAATCGTCGTCGTCAGCCTCGTTGTCGTCGTGGTCGTCGTCGTCGTCATGGTCGTCAGCCTCGTCGTCGTCGCCGTCGTCGTCGTTGTGGTCGTCGTCGTTGTCGCCGTCGTCGTCATGGTCGTCGCCGTCGTCGTCGTCTTTGCCGTTGTCGTCGTCGTCGTCGACGTCGTCGTCGTTATGGTCGTCAGCCTCGTCGTCGTCGTCGTCGTCGATATCGTCGTCGTCGTCGTCGCCGCCGTCGTCGCCGTCGTCGTCGTCGTTGGGGGGCGCGCGCGCGCAGGCAGACACTGCCAGAAGGACGGCGACGACGGACCCGGAGAGGGGGGCGGGCAGCTGGCGGCGCGGCCCGCAGCAGGGCCATGGGGGCGGCAAGCCCTGGCCGGCGTGAGGCACGAGGCCCCTCCCTCCTCCAGGTTCCTCCCTCCTTCCTCCTGTGGGCTCTTCCTCCTCCTCCTCCTCCTCCTCCTCCTCCTCCTCCTCCTCCTCCTCCTTCCCCTTCTCCTCCTCCTCCTCCTCCTCCTCCTCCTCGTCCTCGTCCTCGTCCTCGTCCTCGTCCTCCTCCTCCTCCTCCTCCTCCTCCTCCTCCTCCTCCTCCTCCTCTTCCTAAGGACCGAGCGCTTGTGTGAGGCCCTCGCGTTTCGGCAATGCCCGCCTTGGTCCTGGCCTGCGTGGCTGGAAGAGGCGGGCAGGTCCCCTTTTCATATACTCGTACACCTACGTTCGGTGCCTAGCAAGCCAGCCTCCGCGACGGCAGGCCGCGGGAGGAAGGAGTCTGCGAAGCATCGCAGGGCTCGGCAGACGCGGTCAGAGGATAGGGTGCTGCTTCGTGTACTGGCGGCACGGGATCGTCTGGCTGCACATCCTTCTGCCCAACCGTATCTCTTGGACAATTGGCTGTGCGAGCAATGTGGTACGACCAATGTTGTGTCGCGTTCATCGTGTCGTGGCTGTCAGGGTGTACCAGATCCCCATCCTGCTCAGCGTCAACCACAATCCCCTGCTGGAGGCAAAGGTCAGCCCTCGTATGCAGGCAGTTTCACTCGCAATCCCTGGACACGGTCGGTCAACGATGCAGGGCGGACTCAGGACGGGGTTGCAGCTGGTCGCCGCCAAGGTGCTGGCAAGGGGAATCGTGGACAACGCTCTTAGCCACCAGCGGGGTGTGTCCACTTCGAGGACGAGTCAAACGATGTCGAGGATCAGGGTGGCAGGGAGCATCTCAATGCACTTCCCGCCTTGCCCACAATCGGTCGTGCTCACGATCGTTTCCTAGAAAAGCTTCCAGACGATGCTCCCAAAGCAGAGCGTTCCAGCTACATTCAGAAGAGGCGAGCGGAATTGAAAACTCTGTCGGCGGCCATACGTACGAAAGGGACAATGGCGATTGTGCGTAAGAGGAGCACGAGTGGCTTTCGGTCGTTTTGACATCCATCCACTTATGTCGTCCTTATCAACAGCGAGTAGATCGCCAGACTGGTGCCCTCAAGAGGGCCAATGCCCGACTTCAGCATCTTTCATCGGATATTCAGAACAAGAAAGCCGAGTTGCAGCAGCTGTCACATCAACGAGACCTCGCAGAGCAGTGGGTCGAGCGCCACACGGACGTGCTCCAGGAGCTTCAGGGCGCAGAGCCCGCAGCCGCCTATGGATGCCATTTAACCGCATTAGGTTCCAGGTGAAGCAGCGCGTCAGCAGCATATACCTTCTCTCAACAGCAGCTTCGTCAACTACCAGCGCAGCATGGACGAGGCTGTGAAGGGCATGATCACGCAGATCATCAACATGGCTGCGCGCCACGAGGCGCTAACGACTGCCACCCGCCCGCCAGTATCCATGCAGCCTGTTGTGACTGGTTTAACACTTGCTCCTTCCGCTTTGCTGCAGCCTGCTCAGGCTCCGCCTCCAGCTGCAGCTCCTGCTGCAGCGCCGCGGGCTGGAGGCCCCGCGGAGGAGCGAGCGCGCGATCGCGTCGGTTCTCGTTCGCCTGAAAGGGGGCGCGCCGCTGTAAGAGGGCCCCCAACAGGAGACAGTGAGGGGGCAGAAGCGTCGGCTGCTGCCCCAGAGGAGCCAGCGGGGCAATGCTGCGGCCCACTCCGATCGAAGCGCATTCGTTTGCGATCGACGCGAGTTGGCATCCGGTATATAGCACAATGAGGCTCTCCTCTGTCGATGCTTCTCCCTTAGTTTCTGCTATTAAGGCGCCATGGACTACGATTCTCGACACACCCTGGGAACTGTTCTCGCACTTTCTGCTTCCTTCCACGGCTAATTGTCTCAAGTCCCTCGATCCCCCAGGCACCTCTCAGGACCCAAGTTTTTACAGACGGATCGGGAGGGACTAAGGACGATCCTCCTGCCTGGGCGTTCTCGGTTGTTTCCCAGGGAGTGGATGGGCCCAGGGTCCTTGCGGGCTTCACTGCGGGCAGTTTGGCCTCAGAAGCTGAAAGGTTTGATCTGGCACGCCGCAGCCTTTGGGCTGAGACAGTGGCCATGCTATGGGCAGCGACGTGGGCGCGTCAATCAGATTTCCAGTCAGTCGATTTCCACATTGACAATTTGTCGAATGTCCAGTCGGCACTGGGAGAGGCCAATATGCCTTCCCTTAACAGCTATGCGGTTGCTCTTCGCTCTCTCGTGCATTTCCTGGCTGTAGAAAGGCAGGTGGCCGCCAAGCAAATAAGGTCGCATGAAGGCAACCCTCTCAACTTGTTAACTGACGCGTTGGCGGCCTTGGCTTCGCTAGATATGATTTCTCCCCCGCTTCTTCGTCTTTGGTTGCGTTGAGTTTCGGATCCACCGGTCGCCTCGTGGACGTGGCTCGATCAGCTTAGATTTGACAAGGCACTACAGTCTCCCCCGATGCTGGAGGGAAAGTTTGTCTTAGCCACCTCGGCGCCTAAGTGCCGATGCCCCCCTTGGCCACGCAACCTTGGGATAGATCATGACCCCCCCTCTCCTCTGAAGCGATGCTACAGGCCCCAGCGCGCGACGCGCAGGTGGCCGCCCGCATTGGTTTTGCCAGCGCTTTGCTTCTACAGGTCAATAAGCAGGGCGAGGTGCGCCCCATTGGCTAGTGCTCTTCAGGCAGGCCCAGGATGCTAGTCGCGCAGTTCTCGCAGCAGCTACATGTAGTTGGAACAGCCGAATCCCATATCCCACAAGTAAGATGGGCCCACATAGGCGACTACTCGGTCCTCCATGGCCCCCGTACCCCACAGGGCTCACATGGGTGATCGCCTTGGCCTAATCGCAAACGTCCTTTTCATCCCTGCGCCCAGTGATTCGCTCATAAACCGAAATGTTGTCAACGTTGCTCACGCTGCCCCTACCATCCTTATCGTCAATGTCTCTCTTGCCTCGCATCGCATCACTTTCTGCGCGGCGCATGCTCCGCACCCCAAACACCAGCCGCCCGAATTGAGGCCTGGTGGCATCAGCTCGAGGTTTTGATCAAGACGGCACAGACACATACCCCTCACATTTCTTTTCATCGACGCGAATGCGACGGTCGGCTCGGAGCAATCGGCCTCACTAGGTCCCGTGGAGCGGGAGGTCGAAACCTGTCCAGGATCCGATTTTCACGGGAAGTTTTTTAAGTTGTCCATGGCCCTCCCTTCGACCTGTTCACGTTGCCTGCTGTTCGCCAAAATTTAGACCCCCCCTGGGGCTTCTTCCCGACCAGCAGGATAGACTACGTAGCCGTGCCGCAGGATTGCTTGGCCTACACCTCGAACCCGTGTCAACGACTCCGTGGACTTAGACCACAATCTGGTGCAGTTGGACCTTTCCATCCCTCTCCCTCAGGTTCAGGGCCTCCAGGGACTTGTCACGGATAAACCGAGGATGGATAGGAAGAAGCTTCAGGACCAAAGGATTCGGCAAAAATTTCGGGACCTCATGACTCAATGTCCTCTGCCAAAGTGGGATGTCCCACCAACGCAGCACTGCGCTACCTTAAATCGGCACATTAAGCAATGCATGGTTGACTGCCTCCGCGTGGACAAGGACAAACAGAAGACCGGGCTCACACCGGCTACGGCTTCTCAGGTTCGTTTCCTGGATGCGTCCAGGCGTGCTCTGTGGCAGGTACAGGCCCAGGCATCCACGTTATGATTGCGCATCGTGCTCAGATTCTGGGGCCGGGCCAGCTGGTCTCAAGCGTGGCACGCGGAGCCCGCGGGTTTCACTTACCAGCAGCTTCGCTTTAACAAGACCCACTGCCATGCTTTTCGTTCTGCTTTGGCGACGGTGTGCCGCCTGAGACGCGTTCGAGCCCGCCAGCTTACAGAGTCATCCGTCGTTCCGTCGTCGCGTCAGCACCTGGCAGCAGACATTGGACGCATTGCTCACGCGGCCTCCAGTACTTGTTTTTCTCTCTCTCTCTCTCTCTCGCCCTCCTTGCTCACAAGTGGAAAGCAATAATGTCGTACCGACGTAACATGCATGCCGCGGCGACTGCTGCTGCTGATGTAGCCTTTCTTGTCACCCAAGCGAGGCGGAGAAGCTCAGCTCTATGGGCTCGCTATTCCCAGCAGCAGCGCGGCTGACAAATCGGTATCCTCCGCTGCAGCTCTGGCTATGAAAAGCTTCGGTCACGAGTGTCAACGCATGTGTGTTAGGCAGGAGGCTCAGGACAATTAGGGAGATTGCGGCTAGTGTGTCTGATGCGTGGTCAGCCAGGGACTATGCATCGCCTTTCGCTTCCCTCGGATCTCTCGGCGCCTCTGGCAAGCGGAACAGACAGCACAAAGTCCCCCCTACTGTCAAACTCCAGGACGGCACCCTGGCTCCCACTGTCACCAAGGCCCACGATCGATGGCTAGAGCACCTCGGAAACAAGAAATGGCGGCGCCAATGTCCCCTTTGCTCTTCTCCCAGGTATTTGATGATCGAGTGGCCGCCCATGTTTAGCAGGATCGAGAAATTGGTCAGATACCTACCCTATTTGAGTTTGAACGGTCGCTTCGTGCCACAGGCAAGGCGGCTGCTGGCCTGGACGGTCTACATGAAGCGTTAGCTGGCGCATGTGCGCCTGCTCTTGTTCCTGCGTTTTACCCTCTTGTCTTCAAGTCCTCCATGCTACTTTTGGAGCCAGTTCAGTAGAAGGGTGGGGACCTGCCTCATATACCCAAAGTGACGGGGGACGTCTATGCCACCTCTGCCTCCCAATCCATTCTCGCATGCTCTCATATCGTGAAGAGATATCAGTGTTGCCTCCGTGCAGCTGTCGGTGATCAAAAGTACTGTTGGCCAGTATCAGTTTGCGCGCGTGCCAGGCAGTGGCACACCAATGGCGAGTTTGTCAGCACGAGGTCTCCAGAAGTTTGCCATGGCCACTCGTAAATGCATTGCATTCTTGATCGCAGATGTTAGTAATGCGTTCTACTCGTCAGTGAGAGAACTTGTGCTAGCCACTGATACGAGCCCATATGCTCTAGGGCGTCTTCTAGCTTCGGTAGGTTTGCCTCCTGAATCCCTTCCCCTCCTGCTCCAGCGGCTTAAGGAAATCCCCCTTCTGCGTCGTCACGAGTTGGACGAACACTTAGGAGACCTCGCCTGGCTTCAAGCGTCACACTTCAGGTTTCAAGACTTTGACCTCTCTCGCCTTACCCCTGGGCCGTGGATTTCTGAAGTAATGCGCTCCCCGTCAGGATGGAAGCGCGTGCTGAAAGAAGCACTGGCGGCCTCGGTGGCGAGGCTCCAAAGGGACACGCAGGCACAAGATTGGGAAGACACCTGGACATGTTAAATGCAGGTGGTCTTCCCAAGATGAAGGATCGTCCTGAGCCAGCGCCGCCTTCTAAATTTCAATGCCACGTTCGTGAACGTGTTGAAGATCCAGCCCGCTCTCTAGATGCACACATTCGTAGGACACACTGTTCGATCACAGACATGGCGAGGAGTCGCTTGTCTACATATTGGTGTGCTGCATGCCTCGAGAAATGTGCGACTAGGAGCCTCGTACTGAGGCACACCACATCTTGGAGGCCGTCGTGCATGGTATACTATTTGCGCCACATTAACCCTCTCCCAGCTGAAGCTTTGGAAAGCTTAGCCCGACAGTAGACGGCGGCTAATAATAAAGGTTTGCATCGTCGTGAATATCTAGCTTCACACGGGGACCACCCGTCCTTCACTCTCCCCGGCCCCTTGCCCCTCTCAGCATACGCTGCCCATCGCAATTTCCCCGTGCATGAAGCCCGCGAGCACATTGCAAAAAGGGTCAAAGAAATCACGGGTTGAAGACGGCAGATGTTAGCAACATTCCCCGAGTCTCAGGATGAGGAGTGCCCTGGCCCTTTGCCATCCGACATCGAGTGGCCAGTCGATCGAGAGAAGTACTCGGGCCATCTAGCTGTTAAACCTCCGAGGAGGATCCTCAGGAGACAGGTTTTCGTAGCCAACTTGTTCTGCGGCCAGCGCAGAGCAACTGATGTGTAGCATTCAGTCGAGATCACCTTGCAGCGACACACTCCATCTTTTGAACTCGTTGTGCTTTCGGTTGCATGATACCGGACAGGAAAAAGGGAGACTCGTCCAAGGCTGACACTGTTAGTGTTTGGGCTGCTCACATGAAAGAAGGAAGGGTGTTAGCCCTTGGGGGTGGGAGCCGTTGCGAAACGCTTTCGACAGCTAGGTGGCGCGAAGGCCCCCCCCACACTGCGCACTTGGTAAGCGCCTTGGTGGGTAGCAGCCGTAGTGGGCGCCTTGCAAGTTGTTGCTTCGAATTCTCTGTATCAGGCCCATGTTGAACTCTTATGTGTAATGGCTATGTGTCAAGGGGTAGGCTGGCTTGAGCATCCTACCCCCCCCATCCTGGGAGCCCAGATGCGTGCCGTCATGGCACTGCAGGCCCATCAGAGCCCTCCAGTGTGCCCCCTCCACTAACCTCACCCTCTATGACCAAGGCGAATTGGGACAAGTAGGCCGTGCACCCACAGCGTTGCTAGCGGTTCGCATGCCGACCCTCGCGCCAAAGTTGAGATCAACACCAGGTGGAGACGTTTGTTCTCAGGGGGCACACCTGATTTTAGCAGGCTGGGACGCGGACAGAAAAAGACGGCGGTCTGATGCCAAGAAAGTGCACCCAGCCCAGATATGTCAGTTTTTGGCAGATCGCATGCTCGATTCCCTGTTGCTGGCCTTGTTAGGCCAGTCTCGTGCTATCGGTTTCCATGATGAAGATTCTGCTGAATACCAAGGGTTTTATAATCGTTCGTCGGATATATCAATGTGGATGGCCCCGGCGTGGGGCCGGATTTTGCGCTTCGTTCTCCCGAGGCGAGACAGGAGTCAGCTGTTCGTCGAATTTGTCGTTCATTGTTGCCGCAGGACGTTGGGCCGTCAGCAGAGCAGGGGCTGACGCCCATCCGCACCCGCCTCCCCCGCCTCCACAGCTCGACCCCTCCGTCCTTGCTCGGACCATATCAAGTCGTGGAGTTGCCCTCGAAAGGAGGCGAAAACGTGCGGAGCGAGCCAAGGAAGCTCGCCGAGTGCCGGTCAACTTGGCTGGCCGTTTTACTCCTGCCCCCTCCCATGTCCCACACCCTCCGTCGTCATTTGTACAATCAGATCTGCATCGTTTGTTTCAGCTCATTGTTTCCAATACCTGAGCGTGCAAAGATACGCCGTGCTCATGGGCATAGGCGGAAGGACATGTGGTGACTAGGGGGAGGGAAACACTTTTTTGAACGCTCGCTAACTACGATCGATGGTCGTTTATGCCGTACACGACCATATTGCAAGCAAGCACCACCGAGGTGACCACACAGTGGTCCCGCATTGTGTGCGTATTTCTGTGGGTGCCAATCGTCTCGTTTCCGAATGTATTTACATACTGCAGGTCGGGTTTCTATAGCCTGATTGGGGGGAGGTGGGGAGGTTCATGAGAGGAGTAGACAAAAGTCGTTGGGAGCCGAGCTTTCGTAGAGCTTATGTCCGAGCACAGGCGCCTTGAGCCATCTCCCCTGTATTCCCCCTTCATAATTTCCTTTACCTTCCCTGCCTCTCCCCCGTACCCCCGCCGCGGCCGCGCCCGCATTCGTGGGCCGTGGACGCCGTGATCGTCCAGATCTGGGATTTCATGAGGGAGGTGGGGGTGAGGAGCAGGGAGGAGATTTCTGATCAGTCCAACTTTCGGGCCTTCTTGCGGCCACAGTTTCGCGCGTTTTCTCGCAACGGAGTTGTTTTTGCCTTCATGTGGTGATCTCCCCTAAGACCTTTCTGTGGGCCATCGTCGACTATAGCATCCATAAATGTAGCACCCGCCCAGCAGTTGTGAGCTTGACTCATGCCTTCGTGAATATTCGTACCGTTCCTTCTCTTCCTCCTCCTCCTCCTCCATTCCTTTTCCTTCTAAATAACTCCTCCCTGTCGCACCCCGAGGCCGGTCGAAAGGGCGGGCTGGACGCTTCGCCTGAGGCTTCCTCATCAACCATGACCCTGACGCTTAACAAAGGCAAAAATTGTCAACTGCTTCGTTGGATTACAAAATGTGGCTCTCGCCTCGGCGCCGCGCACATTCGTCTTAACATGTCGCAAGAGCTTCACGGATTGACGACGGGCGGTTTTCAAAATGCGGGTCTCGCCTTACCGCCACCCATACTCATCTTCTTCAACATTTGCAAGAGCCTCACGGACTGAGGGCCGGCTGCTTTCAAGAAATGTGACTATAGCCTTAGCCCTTAGCCCTTAGCGCAACGGACATTCGTCTGAACATTTCGCTCGAGCTTCACGGATTGAGGACGGGCAGTTTTCAAAATGCGGCTCTCGCCTTAGCGCCGCCCATATTCGTCTTCAAATTTGCAAAAGTTTCACAGATTGAGGGCCCGCTGCTTTCAAGAAATGTGACAATCGCCATAGAGCAGCGCACCTTCGTCTTAACATTTCGCAAGAGTTTCACGGATTGAGGACGGGCAGTTTTCAAAATGCGGTTCTCCCCTTAGCGCCGCCCGTACTCGTCTTCAGAATTCGCAAGAGTTTCACGGAGTGAGGTCTGGTCGGTTCAAAAACAAAATGTGGCTATCGCCCATGCGCCGCGCACATTCGTTATTTGCAAGAGCTGCACGGATTGAGGGCGGCTCCTTTTCAAAATGTGGCTCTCGCCTCAGCGTCGCGCACACTCGTCTAAACAATGCAAGAGCTTCACGGATTCCCATGGCCAATTGGGAACGATTATGGATTGCCAGGGCGTAGCGGTTACTTTGATTCGCGCGCGGTGTTGAAGCCCCAGGAATGTTGTTCTGGCACGATTCAGGATCGTCAAAACGCAGAAGTCAAGTTGGTTCGTAGCGTTCGAGTCCCGAGACTGGTGTTTTGGCACGCTTCAGGATCTTTGAACGGTTGTCTCCCAACGGGGCCCTTCCCTCAGTGGGAATGAACCCTTGTAGGGGCCTATGAAGTGGGAGCTTGAAGGGAGGATTCACTCCAACATCGTTGATTAGTTTTGGGTTTAAACCTCCTCCTTCTCTGCCTCCTCCCCCTCCTCCTCCGCCTCCTCCTCCTCCTCCTCCTCATCACCATCACCATCACCATCACCATCACCATCACCATCACCATCACCATCACCATCAGCATCAGCATCAGCATCAGCATCAGCATCAGCATCAGCATCAGCATCAGCATCAGCATCAGCATCATCATCATCACCATCACCATCATCATCATCATCATCATCATCATCATCATCACATCATCATCATCATCATCATCATCATCATCATCATCATCATCATCATCATCATCATCATCATCATCATCATCATCATCATCATCATCATCATCATCATCATCATCATCCATCATCATCATCATCATCATCATCATCAGCATCACCATCATCATCATCATCATCATCATCATCATCATCATCATCATCATCATCATCATCATCATCATCATCATCATCATCATCATCATCATCATCATCATCATCATCATCATCATCATCATCATCATCATCATCATCATCATCATCCTACCTCCTGTTCCCTCCTGCTCCCTCCGCACCCCTCCTCGCCACGCAGGGGGGGTAGGGGGACCAGGCAGGAGCAGGAGCAGCCGTGGCGGGCGCAACGGCGCGCGGGCGGGGCCTCTTTATGGACAGGCGCTAAGGTAGCAGGACAGCATCTGGGGCGGTCGCGCCCCTGGGCTGCCCCATTAGGACCCTCCTCGGGCCGCCTGGAGGGGGGAGGGGAGGGGAGGAGGTTCGGGGAGGACGGAGGGCGCGTGGAGCGAGGGTGGGGGGAGAGAGGGGAGGAGAGGGGGCGCGTGGAGCGAGGGAGGGAGGGGGGGAGGGAGGGCGAGGGCGGAGCGAGGGAGCGAGGGAGGGGGGAGGAGACGCGGAGCACGAGGACTCGGAGGAGCGGGGGGCGCGCCCTGCCGCTTCTCCCGCCAAAACGCCATCCGCCGGGGCTGCCGCCAGTGCTGCCGCTGCTTGCCCATTTGATGCTGCTGCCGATGCCGCCGATGTCGCTGCTGCTGCTCTTGCTGCTGCTCTTGCTGCTGCTGCTGCTGCTGCTCTTGCTGCTCTTGCTGCTCTTGCTGCTGCTCTTGCTGCCGCTCTTGCTGCCGCTGCTGTTGCCGATGATGGTACTGGCTCTGCGCTGGTGCCACTGCGGCGCCGCCGCTGGCGCTGCCGCTGCTGCCGCTGCTGCTGCTCCTCCTCCTGCTCCTCCTCCTGCTCTCGTCCTCCTCCTCCTCCTCCTCCTCC
The DNA here is from genome assembly GCA_963575745.1 of Prorocentrum cordatum. Lineage (NCBI taxonomy): Eukaryota > Dinophyceae > Prorocentrales > Prorocentraceae > Prorocentrum > Prorocentrum cordatum. Next base: position 74,605 of record CAUYUJ010001398.1, read on the forward strand.
TCCTCCTCCTCCTCCTCCTATCCTCCTCCTCCTCCTCCTCCTCCTCCTCCTCCTCCTCCTCCTCCTCCTCCTCCTCCTCCTCCTCCTCCTCCATTACTACTCAATCTAAATAACTCCTCACTGTCGCACCCCGAGGCCAGTCGGAGGCGGGGCCGGGCGTTTCGCCTGAAAAATCCCTACAATGTATGATCCTGAAGCACTGGCAACAGCTTCACAGATGGAGGGCGGGCCGCTTCCGAAGTATGGCTCTCGCCTTAGCGCCAAGCACATTCGTTTTAAAAAGGCGGCATGAGTTTCACGCATTGCGGGCGGACCGTTTTTTAATTGTGGTTCTCGCCCTAGCGCCGCGCACACTCGTTTAAACAATGCAAGAGATCCACGGAGTGAGGGCGGATCTTTTTCAAGATGTGGCTCTCGCCTCAGCTCCGCGCACATCCGTTTGAAAATATTGCAAGAGCTTCACGGATCCAGGGCGGGATCCGTAAACATGTAGTTCTCACCTAAGTGCCGCGAACATTCGTTTAAGTACGCAAGAGATTTCACATAGTCGCGTGCATAACGTACCAGAAACGGCATTGTGGAACAACTCAGGGCTGTTAGGGCGCAACAGTTACGTTGACTCGCGGTGCTGAAGTCCCAGGAACGGCGTTCTGCCACGATTCAGGATCGTCAGTACGCAACCATCATGTTGATTCGTGGCGCGAAGTCACGAGAATGGTTTTTTGGCACGCTTCAGGATCTTCCAACGGATGTCTCCAAACAGGGCACTTCCCGCAGTGGAAATGAGTCTGCTGAGGGCCATGTGAGGAGGGAGCTGGGAGGGAGAGTTGATTCCAACACCAGTGACGAGTCTTGGGTTTGTACTGCGTCGCCTCCGCCGCGGGCCGCCGCCGATCCCTCTCGGAACCTCGAGGACGGGCCCCGAGGCGTGCGCATGAAGGGGCCCTGGGACACACAAACCTGACCAGACAAGAACGGGAAGCACTGTCTTCGGAGAAAGTCGTGCCACTGCCTCGACACGGGCCTCCCCTTCGTACCATCATCGTCATCACCATTACCATCACCATCATCATAACCATCATAATCATCATCATCATCATCAGCATCATCATGATCATCATCATTATCATTATCGTCTTCATAATGATGATCATCATCACCACCATCATCATCAACACCACCATCATCAGCATCATCGTCACCATCATTATCCTCATCCTCATCCCCATCCTCAACAACATCGTCAGCACCCTCGTCGAGCCTGGAAGTATAATGAGTCACAGGTTAAGAATGCACTGCTCCCCCACGCAACCAACCGAGACAGCTGGACTGGCGAATAGAACGAGCCAGTAGAGAAGCGCGACCCGAAGGAGAGGAGAAACGAGGAACACAGAAGGAAGGAATCAAAGGAGATGGGACGAGAAATCGGCTGACCTCAGAGAGCTTCAAAAATGCACCCAAGGTCGCCTTCCGGGAGCGATTCCCAGATAATGCTGGTTCGGAGTGCCCTGCGGAGCTAATTTTTTGGAGGATATCTCGAGCGAAACGGTGTTTTTCGGGAAATCCGCCTGCGAGTTTCCAGATGCGGCCCGGATCCTATAATTCTTTACCACCACCAAACGGTCTACGCCAGGGGCGCTTTCCTGAATAAAGTGAGAGTGTTGTGACGGGGGATGCATTTTTTGGAGCGGCGGGTCGTCTATCCATTCAATGCAGCACGAGCGTCGCGGTCGCGCAGCACTCGCGGCAGCAGTGACGCCGCCGCGGCGGCCCACACACGTCGCCGCCAGCATGGACGGGCTTCTCGGTGGACGCTGTTGTCGCCCGTCTACGGACTGTTACGGGAGCTTCTGGTAGATGCAATATGCCGCCGTGGCTCCCCCCGCTGTTCTGCCGATGGTTCTGTGCAGTTCACGACAGTCGAACGTGACCTGGTTCACGTTAGAGTCATCGTACAACCACCTTCCGTCGGGAACGCATGGCGACGTGCTCTCGGGCTCTACGCATCCACCATCCATGCAACCGTGCGCCCGGGGGGGCAGGGGACGCTCAGAACTGACAAAAATCAAGTCCGAGGGCTCGCCGCTATGCTTTCCCGCAGTCCTGGCCACCACGTGCTGTCACTTGCGCGGGTCGACGCAGACCGCGTGCGCCTGCACACGGAAACCCAGTGGCCCGTCATGGCGGAGCTGCCCGCGTGGAAAGCCACGGCCGCCAGCTCATAGCGTGCGCCGCCCACCGCGAGGGACAGGTCGCAGTGGACGTAGTGCATGTGCTTCAGAGTCCGGTTTGTCGACCTGTCGTAGTAGAACCGGCCAAGACCCAGGGCCAACAGTTCCGGCCAGTGAGTGATGAGCGTCTTCTTCATGGCCACTCCGCCCGACCCGCACACGCCGCACGTGTACTCGGCCAACGTCGCGTCGTCAATTCGACTGACTGACTGCCGGAGCGCTTCGCTCAACGTGTCCGCTAGAACAGCGCCGAACTCGTCCGCGACTCTCACGTAATGCACCGAGAATGGAAACGTGCGCCGGGTGCACCACTGCGACGTGCCGAGGCAAGGCTGGTGGGGGCACGCGTACACGTCGGCGTATGTACCAGTAAACAGACTTGCAACGGGCGACTCCTCCGCTGCAAGTGCAGTCAGCACGCGCCGGAGGAAGTCGAACGAGTCGTCGTGGTTTCCAGCGTACACGAGGAGTGGGCCGCCCTCCGCTGGCATGTACCACTCGATCGGCAGCTCCGTGCGGCGCGTGGAGTCGCAGAAGAAGCGGAGGGGCTGGTAAGGCAGTGACTGAGCAGACGGCAAGGATGATTGCGCTTCGCAAAGTACGTCCACGAATCGCGCGCTGACGGCGCCCTGGTGTTCCTCGGCAGCGGCCCTCCGGACGGCGCGCCGCACCTCCCAGTTCGTGAAGAGGGCTGCAAACGCACTGTTGATGAAACAGCTCGCGCCCATGTTCGACGCCGGGCGCACGACGGACTCGTAAAGTTGTGAAGCACTCCAGTGTTCCCACCTGTTGCAGTCGTGCGTCACCGTCCCCGCGCGCAAGCACATGTCACAAGGGGTGAATCTGCAAAGCGCGCTCCTGCAATCTGCATGGCATCTGTGGCCGCACGCGGGACACGGCGGTGCGTCTGCCGCCTCGCAGTAGTGCGCGTCCACTGTGCAGCGCCTGTGCTCTCTGCAGGGCGGCGGCTGAGCGTCGGGGGCGGCCGCGTCCGGGGAGTTCGCGGGGTTGGCGGGCGCGGCGTGGTCTGCGCGGTCCGCGCTTGTCCGCGCACGCTTGGTGCGGTCGTTGTCGGAGCAGGTCGAGATGCCAGACTTTCCCCGGAGCCGCTTGCGGGTTCTGGGTGCGTCCGTCGCGGCCTGCGACGTCTGGGCCGCGGGATTGCGTCGAGAAGCGGCAACCCGAGATGCCTGCTCCGATGCCGCATTCGGTGCAAGGACCGCGTCCATGAGATCGCCCTGTAGATCGCCCCCAGCCTGGTCGCGTAAGATGCGCACGAGGACGGCCAGCGACGATGTCTCCATGTCGGCCAGTCTGGAGATCTCGTCGAGCAGGAACTGCGGCGGCTTTCGGGAGAGTTCTCGTCTGGTCGCAGGTCGTAGGATGAACAGGCTCTCGACGGAGATTGCGCGGGAAATCATCACGTAGCATGCCAGCCAGTGCGTGTCCGCGTCCATGGAAGGCGGCCGCTTCATGTCAGCCACCACTGCTGAGTAAGTGCCTCCTTGAGCGCCGTATACAATAATTGTATCTGCAGGTAGCAGCCGATACGTGGTGCGGAGAAGTGTTCCTCCCCCCACGCCGCGCGCAAGTACCCACACGTCGGTCGTAATTGGAAGAGCCCGCGCCGGTCCGTACACGTCGGGAGGTCTCCAGCCAGGTGGGCCGCCGGAAGTTCCCACTCCGCGCCGTCAGCCTGCAACCACAAGGAGACAGGCATGAAACGCAAGTGCACGACGTTCTCGTCGACGGTGCCCGGCTGGAACGGTTCCCCGTCGGCGAAGACGATGTGGCGCAGTGTACATACGCAGCCCTTCATGAGGCCCAGCCGGACGCAATCTTTGGAGCACATCGTCAGGCGCATCCCGATGTACAGGGGCAGGAGGCTCGGCAAGTCCTGGGTGTCCTTCGGGCTCACCTTCTGCAGGAGCTCTCGTCGGACCTGGTCTGTCAGTTTGAGGGAGTCGGCGGGGTCCACCGGCTCGTCTCTTGCTTGGACGACGTACAGGACGTGGCCATGCCGCGCTGCGTGTTGCTTGGCGTTCTGCATGGATCGGTAGACGCGGATTTTGTGTCGGTGGACGATGTACGTCCAGGGGTGCGTCGAAAAAGGCGACGCGGGGTGGTGCGGACGCGCGTCATCAGGACATAGTATGCGGCTGGTATAGAGGGACCACATCGCGTCTGAGATGCCCCCGGCACGCATTTCCGCCAGCAGCTGGCTGAGCGGGCCAGGCGCGCGGACGTTGACGTCAAGCGTCACGACGTGCCGGACGCGGCGCCACAGCTGCAGTCCTTGCACTGTTTCCACGTGCTTGGATCTCTTCCTGTCCACGTCCTTTTCGAGGCCGTCATCAGCTTTCTCATTGAGGACGTCAACCTCGTCAAGATCCGTGGCGAAGCTCTTGCTGTCTCCCGTTGTGTCGACCGGTGGGAGCTGCATGAAGTCCCCGGAGAACGTCATGCCCATGCCGCCCCAAGCCCGGGTGGAGTTCTTCGCTGTCTTCAGCCGGACTTCTGCCTGGAAGAGCTGCGCCGCTGCGACCATGGAGACTTCGTCAATGAAGCACGCGCGGGCGCTCTCCCATCGGCTTCGATGGGTCTCCAAAACACTGCGAGTGAGGCGCCCGCGCTTGCTGGACACTGTCACGTTGTTGCCGAACGGTAGCTTGCAGAGTGCGTGGGGCGTGTCCCCCTTGAGAAGTCGCGCCGCCGAGTTCGACGGCGCGCATTTCTGCACGGTGTCTGGACCGATAAAATGGCACGCAACTGCTTCAACAACTCGCAGGACCGCCGTCTTGCCAGCGCCGCCAGGGCCCATGAGCGCGAGCTGGAACCCGTCATCAAGAGAGAGTCGCCCAGTGGCTGTCGGCCCCGACGGGTCGTCGAACCCCCACGCGCGGTTCATCACGTCCTGTAGCCAGGCAGCATTCCACATCAGGGCACGCGCCTGTTTCACGTTGATCTCCGGCATGTCGACAACGTTCAGAACGCCCGCTCGGAGCAGGTGAACGCAGGCGTCGAGCACTGCTGTCCGAGTTTGGGGAGGCACCGGAGGGAATGCAGACTCTCGGCCGTTCGCCATTGCGGCGCCCAGCCGGTGCTGCAAGAAGCCCACCGTCTTCCTGGAGGGGGTTGCCGATAGGTTGGAGGCGTCTGCTTTCCATGCGTCAATCATCTTGAAAAAGTCCGCCTGTCGGTCCGCAGCTGCCAGGGAGGCGGCCGGGCGCAGCCGCGCGACTTCTGAAGCGAGAGGCGCGCCAGCGGCCGCGCTGGCTGCTCTGAGGCGGGCGGATGTCTCCCGCGTGAACTCTACGATGTACTTCGCCTCTGCAGCTGTGCTTCTCTGCCATGACGCAGGGGCAACGACGTCGTTCAGTTCCACGCCCTCAGGCAAAGTGCCGCAGAGTACGCTCGTCGGGTCGGGAGCTCTGTGCCGCGGGGCGGGGTCGCTGTCACTCGCATCGCTTCCGTCCAAGGGAAGGTCGTTCGGATGGGCGTCTGCGTCGTCGTCGGTGTCCAGCACAGGATCGGGACCGTGAGCCACCGGCTCCGCCTGTCCGCTGCGCGCGGCGCCCCATGGTGGGAGGAACGACATCTGCGCACTCGAGGGGGCGGCTTCACTTATGGCTTGTCTTCTGGAGGAAGCGAAGTCGTAGTTGCGAAAGCAGTCCTCGGTTCTGCGCGCCCACCACTCCGCGGACAGAGGCGGCGTCTCCGCGGTGAACTGGCGAGCCGCCTCTCGGATTGAAGTTTCCCAGGCGTGGAAATCGTTGACGACGGCTCTTTGGAATGCGCACTCGCCATGCGCCCATGGTTCTCGAGTGATCCGAGTGACAAAGTCTTTGAGGGATCGGAATGGCCTAAACAGAATCATCACGTGCAACGCGTAGGCGAACCACGCGTCGTCGAGGTCGTCTTCGGCCGGCCGGCCGGGCAGCTTGCCGTAGAGAATAGGCACCTTCCACGGCTTTGTCAGGCGCAATGACACGTAGTACGCGTACCTGTACAGCATGGCACCGTGGGGCTCGTCGTCGGTCGGATCCCCGCGGAGCGGCACTCCATCGCACGTCGCGCTCGCCACTGGTGCAGACGTGCACTGCCGGCGGGCCTCGCCTGGAAGCCACCGGAGAGATCCTGGGGGGGGCTTCTTTCCAAGAGGCATCTTGGCGTCGCAACTCGCGAAGAAGAAGTACAGCGGAAAGTGCTCCAGCTCAGCGGGTCTGTGCACGTAGTCCAACTCCCCTAGATGTAGATTGGCGGGAGTCACCCTCGTCGCATACGGTCGGGGCTGGCCCGAATCTGCGGAGCCCGCCTCTCCGCGTGCTGATCGGCATATTTTGGCACGGATGATCGCGAGAAGCTTGCCGAAGAAGACTGGGACGAACGTGTGGCTGCTGTACACTATAGGCTTGCGTAACAGGTAACTGATCATGTCAGGGAAGCCTTTGTGCATCCGGTTGTTCGTGGCGGCTACCAGGGTGTGCAACAACTTGCGAGCCTTCTACTGGTCGTCGTTCGCTTCCCGGGCGGCATCTGCCAATGCTGCGCGCTCCTTTCTCTCGAGGGACGCGGCTAATGTCATCTTCAGCCCGTCTGTATGCGGCTGCGCTTTGGAGGAGTACGCCGAGGCGTAATACTCGTGGTCGCCCATGGCTTCCGCCATTGATGCTTTCACTTGGGCGACGCGGGCCGCGCCCGGGAGGTTGGCGTCGTCTGCGGGGATGTCGCAGAATCGCAGCAGGACAGCCAGGTCATGGTTGCACTGCGGCCCGAGCATAATGGCGGGGCTCATGCGGAAGTGGAACGGGTGCGTGGTCTCGAGGGCCGGGAGCCCGACGTGGGGCGGATAACGCCACATCGGCAACTGCCCGGACCCATCCCATCGGTCGCGTAGTTCCAAACCATGTTGTCGTCGAGCAACGTCTTTCTTTTTCTTCTCGTCTGTCTGTCGGGCCCAATGCCAATAATGCATCCGGCAGAACCCCTTCTTCCCGAGTCGCCCTTTGCAACACGCTGCTGGGCGACAGACGTGGTTGCCCGTTTTCCTGTCGATCACTGCTCTGGGGTTCACAGTTCGAGGGGGTCACGGGCGAGCGCGGGCGAACGACCGAGCGCGCGCTGGCTGCAGGGGCCCCACACCTTGTCCCCTGCCCCAGGCGACCCCGCGAAAAGGCAAACGTGCGGCTCGAAACGGGCATAGGATGTCCGAGAAAAACCAGGGGCCCAGGGGGAATTCAGCGAGCGACTGACGTTGCGACCCCTCATACCGTGAACCCCCACGAGCAGACGAGCGATCCTCGTCCGCGAGAAGACTTCCCGCACTGCTCTCTCAGACCATGCTCCGCTGTCGACGTTGGGGTCGCAGGAGAAGGACGACGGGAAGAATGCGAAATCAGGCACGTCGCTGGCGCTCGCAGCTGGATGCTGGAGCCCCCGTCCTCGCCACTGGGCCGCGTTGCTGGCGACCGCGCGCGCGCTCCCGATCTTCTCCCGCTGCGACGCTGTCGTTCTTGTACTTCTTCGTCAGCCCATCCACAGCCCTGGCTCGCTGTGGCCCCGTTCCGAAAAGAACGGCCTCCCCTTTGGTGCAGAGGCCGGACTTCGACACAAGCGTGCAGGAGAGCACGTGCATGTTCTTCTCCGGCTTTTCCTGCGCGCCCGGGAACAAAACGCGCGCCTGCAAAGCTTTGCAGGCTGCGTTCGTGTTGTTGATCTGCTCGAGAGGGTCCGACATCGCGCTGCCGCGGCACTGCGCGAGTGACCGGAGAGCGCTGCGGCAAGTGAGGTGTGTCACGCCGCTAGAGCAACAACGGCTGCGGGGTGCGTAATTGATGGCGCTGTGATCAGACAGGTGGTCCGCGCAGCTGCCGGGGCCCCGCCACTCCTCGGCGGGGCATCAGAAGAATGTAGTCAGGGTTCCGCGCGTGGTGGGGACTCGCGGTCTGTTAGCGACCTCACTTGTGATGTCGTGCCCCTATGGCTTTCCGCGGTCGGATGCCGTGTTTCCTCTGAGTGGTGCGTGGGTGTGTTCTAGCACGGCTGCCTGCGAATGTTGGGGGGCACGATATTACACATTGTGTTGCAAGGTGTGGCTGTAGGTTCGCATCCTCATGGCGTGGCGCATGTGTGGGCCTGTGCCAGTGCGCGATTGCGCGCAAGTATATGCACGGCATTGTGCACTACTGTAGCACCGTACCGGCCACGAGGTGTGTTGTGTTCTGACGTGTCATGTGATGTCCTTTCGCGTATTGTGAAGTGCTGTGGTATCCTGCGGTGCCCCGTTCCGACCCGTGGTGTCCTGCGGTGTCCCGCTCCGTCCCGCGGGTCTCTCCAAGGCGCGCCCGCGCGCAACATCGTGGAAGAACCGCCGCCTCCCCGCAAGGGGGGGCTGGGCCGGCGTTTCCCCGGCGCGTCGCGCGTCCGCGGCCTCGCAGGACATCGCAGGGATGCGTTTTCGGTGTTGCGTGCAAGTCCAATGCCCTTGCGGTTTCCGTCGTGGCTTCCGCTGTGGTTGCCGTTGTGAATGCGAGCGCGCGTCCGATGGATGTCCCATGCCTCCGCAATTTCCCTTGCAATGTCTGCGATGGACACCAGCGCGGCTCCCAGCGTGTTTTCCGCTGCATGCTCCGTTATGGTTGCCGCCGCGGGTTCCGTAGTGAGGGTGGATCGCTGGCCTCCGTCGCGGTTTCCGGCGAGGCCCCCGTTGCGGTTTCCGCCGAGGTTTCTCCCGTGGTTGCTGTTGTCGTTACGGTTGTGGCGGTGCGTGCATGCCCCATGCCCGCGTGGTTTCCGATGTGGTTTCCGCCGTGGTTGCCGTTGTGGACGCGCGCATGCGCCCGCTGGATGTCCCACGCCTCCGCAGTTTCCCTTGCAATTTCTGCGATGGACACCGGCGCGGTTCCCAGCGCGGTTTCCGTTGCATGCTCCGTTGTGTTTCCCGCCGCGGGCTCCGTAGAGGGTGGCTCACTCGCCTTCGTCGCGGTTTCCGGCGTGGCCCCCGTTGTGGTTTCCGCCACGGTTTCTCCCGTGGTTGCTGTTGTCGTTACGTTTTCGGCGGTGCGTGCATGCCCCATGCCCTTGTGGTTTCCGCTGTGGTTTCCGCAGTGGTTGCCGTTGTGGACGCGCGCGTGCGCCCGCTGGATGTCCCATGCCTCCGCAATTGCCCTTGCAATTTCTGCGATGGACACCGGCGCGGCTCCCAGTGTGGTTTCCGCTTCGTGCTGCGTTGTGGTTGCCGCCGCGGGTTCCGTAGAGGGTGGCTCGCTGGCCTTCGTCGCGGTTTCTGGCGTGGCCCCCGTTGTGGTTTCCGCCATGGTTTCTCCCGTGGTTGCTGTTGTCGTTACGTTGTCGGCGGTGCGTGCGTGCCCCATGCCCTTGTGGTTTCCGTTGTGGTTTCCGCCGTGGTTGCCGTTGTGGACGCGCGCGTGCGGCCCTCGTTGCGGTTTCCGCCATGGTTTCTCCCGTGGTTGCTGTTGTCGTTACGTTGTCGGCGGTGCGTGCGTGCCCCATGCCCTTCTGGTTTCCGTTGTGGTTTCCGCCGTGGTTGCCGTTGTGGACGCGCGCGTGCGCCCGCTGGATGTCCCATGCCTCCGCAATTTCCTTTGCAATTGCTGCGATGGACACCGGCGCGGTTCCCAGCGTGGTTCCGCTGCGTGCTCCGTTGTGGTTGCCGCCGCGTGTTCCGTAGAGGGGGGCTCGCTGGCCTTCGTCGCGGTTTCTGGCGTGGCCCCCGTTGTCGTTTCCGGCGTGGTTTCTCCCGTGGTTGCTGTTGTCGTTGCGTTTTCGGCGGTGCGTTCATGCCCCATGCCCTTGTGGTTTCCGTTATGGTTTCCGCCGTGGTTGCCTGTGCGCCCGCTGGATGTCCCATGCCTCCGCAATTGCCCTTGCAATTTCTGCGATGGACACTGGCACGGTTCCCAGCGTGGTTTCCGCTGCGTGCTCCGTTGTGGTTGCCGCAGCGGGTTCCGTAGAGGGTGGCTCACTCGCTCTCGTCGCGGTTTCCGGCGTGGCCCCCGCTGTGGTTTCCGCCGTGGTTTCGCCCGTGGTTGCTGTTGTCGTTATGTTGTCGGCGATGTGTTCATGGCCCATGATCTTGTGGTTTCCGTTGTGGTTTCCGCCGTGGTTGCCTGTGCGCCCGCTGGATGTCCCATGCCTCGACACTTTCCTCTGCAAACTCTGCGATGGACACTGGCACGGTTCCCAGCGTGGTTTCCGCTGCGTGCTCCGTTGTGGTTGCCGCAGCGGGTTCCGTAGAGGGTGGCTCACTCGCTCTCGTCGCGGTTTCCGGCGTGGCCCCCGCTGTGGTTTCCGCCGTGGTTTCGCCCGTGGTTGCTGTTGTCGTTATGTTGTCGGCGATGTGTTCATGGCCCATGATCTTGTGGTTTCCGTTGTGGTTTCCGCCGTGGTTGCCTGTGCGCCCGCTGGATGTCCCATGCCTCGACACTTTCCTCTGCAAACTCTGCGATGGACACTGGCACGGTTCCCAGCGTGGTTTCCGCTGCGTGCTTTGTTGTGGTTGCCGCAGCGGGTTCCGTAGAGGGTGGCTCACTCGCTCTCGTCGCGGTTTCCGACGTGGCCCCCGTTGTGGTTTCCGCCGTGGTTTCTCCCGTGGTTGCTGTTGTCGTTACGTTGTCGGCGGTGTGCGCATGCCCCATGCCCTTGTGGTTTCCGTTGTGGTTTCCGCCGTGGTCGCCGTTGTGAACGCGCGCGTGCGCCCGCTGGATGCCCCATGCTCCCGTAGTTTCCCTTGCAACTGCTGGGATGGACACCGGCGCGGTTCCCAGCGTGGTTTCCGCTGCGTGCTCCGGCGCGGTTGCCGCCTCGGGTTCCGTAGAGGGTGGCTCACTGGCCTTCGCCGCGGTTTCCGGCGTGGCCCCCGTTGTGGTTTCCGCCGTGATTTCTCCCGCGGTTGCTGTTGTCGTTTCGTTGTCGGCGGTTCGTGCATGCCCCATGCCTTTGTGGTTTCCGTTGTGGTTTCCGCCGTGGTCGCCGTTGTGGACGCGCGCGTGCGCCCGCTGGATGTCCCATGCCTCCGCAGTTTCCCTTGCAATTGCTGCGATGGACGCCGGCGCGGTTCCCAGCGTGGTTTCCGCTGCGTGCTCCGTTGTGGTTGCCGCCGCGGGTTCCGTAGAGGGTGTCCGCCGTGTTTTTTAACCGCGGTCGCTGTTGTCGTTACGTTTTCGGCGGTGCGTGCATGCCCCATGCCCTTTTTTTTCTACGCAACCTCTGCAACGCACATACCTCTCACCACAGGTCTGCATCACTAAAAAATTTATGACTGCGACTAAAAAGTTACTCGGCTGTCTGACCGGAGTGCCAGAAAGAGGGGGGAGGAGAAGGGGGGAGGGCGGGAGGGGAAGGGAGAGGGAGGGGGGGAGGGAAGGACGGGGCAGGAGCAGCAGAAGAAGGGAGGAAAGGGAGAGGGAGGGGGGGAGGGAAGGGCGGGGAAGGAGCAGCAGAACACAACAACGGAGGGGGGCGAGAAGGACGAGGAGGAGCGGGAGGCGCTGAGCGCGCGACGACTAAAAAATTCGCCCCTGCTGAGATCAAAACAGCGCACAGGCCAGGGAGGGGAGGAGAAGGAGGAGAGGAGCGCCGCCGTGGCCGTGGTTTCCGCCGTGGTTGCCGTTATGGATGCGAGCGCGCGCCCGCTGGATGTCCCGTGGCCCCGTAATTTCCCCTGCAAGTTCTGCGACGGACACGTGGTTTCCTCTGCGTGTTCCGTTGTGGTTGCCGCCGCGGTTTCCGTAGAGGGTGCCTGGCTGGCCGCCGTCGCGGTTTCCGGCGTGGCTCCCGTTGCGGTTTCCGCTGTGGTTTTTGCCGTGGTTGCTGTTGTCATTGCGCTTTCGGCGGCGCGTGCATGTCCCATGCCCTTGTGGTTTCCGTTGTGGTTTCCGCTGTGGTTGCCGGCGCCCGCTGGATGTCCCATGGTCCCGCACTCTTCCTTGCTATTTCTGCGATGGACACCGGCGCGGTTACCAGCGCGGTTTCCGTTGCGTGTTCCGTGGTGGTTGCCGCCGCGGGTTCCGTAGAGGGTGGCTCGATAGCGTCCGTCGCGGCTTCCGGCGTGGCTCTCGTTGCGGCTTCCGCCGTGGTTTCTCCCGTGGTTGCTGTTGTCGTTACGTTGTCGGCGGTACGTACATGCCCCATGCCCTTGTGGTTTCCGTTGTGGTTTCCGCCGTGGTTGCCGTTGTGGTTCGTTACGTTGTCGGCGGTACGTGCATGCCCCATGCCCTTGTGGTTTCCGTTGTGGTTTCCGCCGTGGTTGCCGTTGTGGACGCGCGCGCACGCCCGCTGGATGTCCCGTGGCCCCGTAGTTTCCTTTGCAATTTCTGCATGCGATGGACACCAACACGGTTCCCAGCGTGCTTCCGCTGCGTGCTCCGGCGCGGTTGTCGCCGCAGTTTCCGTCGAGGGTGGTTCGCTGGCCTCCGTCGCGGCCTCCGGCGTGGTTCCCGTTGCGGTTTCCGTTGTGTTTTTTTTGCCGCGTGTGCTGTTGTCGTTACGTTTTCGGCGGCGCGTGCATGTCTCATGCCTGTGTGGTTTCCGTTGTGGTTTCCGCTGTGGTTGCCGTAAGGAATGCGGGCGTGCGTCCGGTGGATGCCCCATGGCCCCGTAATTCCCCCTCCAATTTCAGCGATGGACACCGGCGCGGTTCCCAGCGTGGTTTCCGCTGCGTGCTCCGTTGTGGTTGCCGCCGCGGGTTCCGTAGAGGGCGGCTCGCTAGCCTCCGTCGCGGTTCCCGGTGTGGTTCCGTTACGGTTTCCGGTAGGGTTTCTTCCGTGGTAGCTGTTGTCGTTACGTTTCCGGCGGTGCGTGCGTGCCCCATGCCGTTGTGGTTTTCGTTGTGGTTTCCGCTGTTGTGGTTTCCTCTTCCCCGCCTTCCCCCTGCCCCAGCGCCTGTTCCACCATCATTTGTCGCCCCCCATCCAGCCCTGCCGCCCCGCCCTGGCGACTCATCATCTTCCGCGCGCGTCTGGTTCCCGACGGTAGCTCCGGGCACGGCGGCGCGGCGGCAGCCGAACAAGCAAGATGAAATCACGCGCCGTCCCTGGCGGAGTCAGGCCAAGACGGTTTCAGATGCGCCCATTCGGGCGACACGGTGGGGACCGCCGCGGCGACAGCGCGCCCGATCCCTCGCCACGCCCCCTCGATGATGGGATCGAAAAAATACGCTCTATGGAAGGACGCCTTGGTGACCGTGGGGTCCGCAAGCCCTGCGCGAGGACTGGCACCAGGCTCTTGCTCTGGCGGAGCCTCCCTGGAGGGGAGGGAAGGGCACGAAACCTGAGAAGTAATACGGCATAGCCGCGCCCCGCTCGCTCTGGCGGCGCCACCCTGGCGCTCTGGCGGGACCACCCGGCGGCGGCGGCGGCGGCAGCCAGACGTCTAAGGATTGTCCGAGCCGACGCCCCAAGAGTTCTGGCATTGCAGGGTGCCGTCACGGGCCGCGTGCACAGCCAGCAACGTGTGCGTAGGCGTTCGGGCGTCCGCGCCAGTAGAAGGCGCCCCCCACGATGCCACGACGGCGGTGAGTGTCCACCCGCCCTGTCGGGAGACCTGACGGACAGCGTTCTCGTAGCTATCCGTGACCAGCACCGACGTGGCCAGCGTGAAGTTCAAGGAGGGCGTTTGCACGAACAGGCTGGGGCGGCTGCTGAACACCTGGTCTGGCCACTGGGGGCCGGCGGGCATGCGTTCCTCCATGGCGATCTTGAGCAGGGTCTGCGGCTCGACAGCGATGCGGAACTTGGCCGCGAGAGCCCGCCCCGCGCACTGCGTCGACGCGTACATCGAGCACAGCGGGAAGGCGCCTTGGTTGAGCACCGTTTGGGTCAGGATCGTCCTCGCGAACATCGCGAACAAGTCAGTCGGCTGCGCGCCCTGCCCTGCGGAGGTCTGCGCCTGCCCCGCCCTCGATGCCAACTCCCGAGACAACATCGAAGGAGGCGTCGCGGGGCACGGGCGCGGCTCGAGCGCGGCAGTCTGCGTCGGCCCCGCCGTCGCGGGCACCCCCCGAGCGCGCATAGAGGGAGGCGTCGAGGGGCACAGACGCGGTTGGGACTGCTCCAATCACGCCTGCTTGGCGGGTTGCTGCCCCGCTGCCCCCCGAGCGAGCATAGAGGGAGGCGTCGAGGGGCACAGACGCGGTTGGGACTGCTCCAGTCGCGCCTCCTGGGCGGGTTGCTGCCCCTCTGGCCCGCTCGCCGCTGCCATGGCCGCGCCGCGGACGACATGAGCGGCGCTCCTCGGTTGCTTTGGTCGTCTCTGCTGCGGCTGCGGCGCTGCTGCGGTCAGCTCTGCGGTGGCTGCTCTGCTCGGCCCTGCCGCTGCTGCGACCTGGGCGGGTCTGCTCGGCAGCTCTGCTCGGCTCTCTTGTGGCTGAGGCGCCGGCGCTGTTGTGCGCGGCTGTGCCGGGCTGGTGGCTGCTTTGCTCGGCCCTGCTGCCGCTGTGCCGCGGACGACCTGGGCGGGTGTGGTCGGCTGCTCTGCTTGGCTCTCTTGTGGCTGAGGCGTCGGCACTGTTGTGCGCGGCTGTGCCGGGCTGCCCTGCGCCGCCTGGCGTTCCGCGACGACCTCGCGCCGCCGCCGGAGAGCAGCAAGACTCCGGGGGGTCAAAGTGCTCTCGTCGACGTCAGCACAAAGAGCGCAGAGCATGCTGCCAGATTCCACAGCGACCTTGCCAAGGAACGACGGACCACCATCGGGCGCGAAGGTGCAACGAGGGTTGTTACACCGTGGAGCGGGCATGAAGGACGCTTTGGCCGAAAGAGCTCTGTACTGGCAGAGGCCCGCGACTTGGGGCCATGACGGCTAGCACCGCAATGCCCGCACATGCCATGCTTCCGCAAGAGGAATGCTTGCAGAGCACCATCGTCCCCCTCCTCCCCATCGTCATCCTACTCCTGATCCTACTGATACGCATAGCCGCTCCTACGTGTAGTCCCACTCGCAACCTCCAGAGGCCCTGAGCCGGACCTGGGACCGTCCAGAACGAAAGCTCGGGCCGCGCCTCTTCGAGGCTTCTGTGACCCTGTTTGACTCTCCGGGCGTGTATGGAGGGTTTGTGGGGGCTGCTTTGGGCCGTCGTGGCGTTCTCTTGGACTGTCTTGCGGATGTCTGGGGCAGTCATGGGGCTTCGTCGGGCGGTCTGAGGGGCCACTGGGGGGGCTCTTGGGGGCCTCTTGGAAGTCTCTTGGGGCGTCTTGGGGGTCTCTTGGGGGTCTCTTGGGGCCCTGTGGGGGTTCTCTCAGGGGCCTCCGGGGGGTCCCCTGGGCCGTTTGGTGGCCTTCCAGGAGCGATTCCAAGATAATGCTGGTTCGGATTCCCATCCGGGGCCGATTTGAGCCTCTGGGCGCCTCGTGGATGTCGCTTGGGGGTCTCTTGGGGCGCTTTGGGGATCCCCGGAGGGGCTTTCGGGGGCTCCCTTGGGCTCCCTTGGGCCTTGTTGAAGCCTTCCGGAAGCGATTCCCAGACAAAGCTGGTTCGGAGTCCCCTCCGGAGCTGATTTTGTAGGGATGTCTCGAGCGAAACGGCCTTTTTGGGCAACCTGACCGGACAAGAACGGGAAGCGCAGTTTTTTATCCACCACGTGCGTCAGAGACCGTATTGGCGAGAACGTCAGAGAACATCCCTGTTGCGTTTCCTGGCTTCGGCGCCGTCTTGGAGGTATCTTGGACGCTCTTGGGGCTGTCGTAGCCTCTGGCCTCTCGGGGGCCTCTTGGGGGAGTCCCGGGGGGGGCCTTCGGGGGCTCTATGGGGCGATATGAAGCTCTCAGGGAACTCCTGGAGCCTTTTCGCGCGTTCTGGGGGACTTCTGGCCGCCTCTTTGGAGCCCCTGGGGGGCTTCTTGGGGGTCTCTTGGGGCGTTTTGGGCGCTCTGGCGGGCCTCTGGCCGCCCCTTGGGGGCCTCTTGGGGGTCTCTCGGGGCGCTCGGGGGGTCCTCTGGGGGGCCTTCGGGGGCTTTCTTGGGCCGTTTGGAGGCCCTCCGGGAGCGATTGCTCTCAGGGAACTCCTGGAGCCTTTTCGCGCGTTCTGGGGGACTTCTGGCCGCCTCTTTGGAGCCCCTGGGGGGCTTCTTGGGGGTCTCTTGGGGCGTTTTGGGCGCTCTGGCGGGCCTCTGGCCTGACGCTGCTGTTGTTGGTGATGAACATGTTGCTGCTGATGGTGATGGTGATGCGTACGATGATGATAATAATGATGATGATGAGGAGGATGATGATGAGTATGAGTATGAGTATGGTGATGATGGTGGTGATGATGATAATGATGATTACGATGACGATGACGATGAGGATGACGATGATGATACGAATGATGATTATACTTATGGTGATGGTGGCGATGGTGATGATGATGCTGATGGTGTGGATGATGATGACGATGATGATCGTGGTCCTGGGCATGCGTATGATGATGATGATGATGATGATGATGATGATGATGATGATGATGATGATGATGATGATGATGATGATGATGGACTTCTCGGGGTGTGCTTGGGAGATGTTGGGGTCCTCTGGAGAGCCTTTGGACTAGCAGTTTAAATCTGCGTAGCCGTTGTAACCCGACTCTCGTTTTTTTCATCGGTCTGACCGGTTTATCAGCTTACACGGCACAGCGCAGCAACACGACAGACGGCAGCAGCACGGCAGACCAGGAAGGCAGACCACAGGAGCACGGCGGACCAAAACGGCAGACCAGAACGGCAGACCGCAGGAGCACGGCAGACCAGCACAGCTGACCACAGGAGAACGGCAGACCAGCACAGCGCTGTTGCAACAGACGGTGCTGATACACTCTTAATCTATTGAACACGTCCCCAGCGAAATCCTCATGTTCGGCCGTATTGAGGGCACTCTGCGGGTCATCTTTGGGCCGATTCTGTTTTTGGGGGGCCGTACTGATGCCCTCAAAAACGATTCCAAGACGACGTTAGACTCATTGTTTGTTTGATGATTGTTCGGCCGTCTTGAGGGCACTCTTAGGGCATAGTCTGCCGTGCTCCTCGTCTTGGTCTGCCGTGCTCCTCGTCCTGGTCCTCCTTTCCGTCGTCTTGAGGGCGCTCTTGGGGCCTGGTCTGCCGTGCTCCTCGTCTTGGTCTGCCGTGCTCCTCTCGGTTTCAAGATGATGTTGCGAACATAGCCTCCAACACCTCGATTTTTGGAGGATGTCTCGAGCGAAATGGCCATTTTGGGGAACCTGACCGGACAAGAACGGGAAGCGCCGTTTTTTATCCACCACGTGCGTCAGAGACCGTATTGGCGAGAACGTCAGAGAAACCCATAAACGCAACAGAACAGACTAAATGATGGCCTGCCGCGCTGGTCTGTCGAGGTAGTCTGCTGCCCTGGCCACATCATGGTGTCGACACCGTGCTTTTCTCTCGGCCACGCGGGCCCCCACCCGTTGTCGCCCAGCCTACTTTTTCTGTTCCAGCCTGTCTTGTCTTTTGTTTGTCCGTCGTCGTCGTCGCGTGCCTTTCCTTTGTCGTGGTCGTCGTTTTCATTATAATCGTCCGCTGTTGCCGTTCTCGCTGTCGCCGTCGTTATCATTTTATGATTGCGGTCGTTTTTCTGATTGTTTTTTTGTTGTTGGATTCCGTGTTCGGTTGTTTTTTGTGTTATGTTTGTGGTCGTTTTCTGTCATCGTTTTTTGTCGTAATTTTCGAGATCGTTATTGACGAAGACGACGACGACGACGACGACGACGACGAGCAAGAGGACCTTTGCCGGCTGGCTCGGGGTGCCCGCGTCCCTCTGCTGCCGCAGGCCGCCGCCAGCGAGTTCCGAAGTGCGGGCCCGTACCCCTTAGTTAGAGAAAAGTAAGCCCCAGAACCAACGGTGCACGCCGGAGGCGCTTCCCGTCATCCTCGAGTTCGTCTGGAGGCCGTCTCGAGGCCGTCCTGAGGACATCCTGGGCCGTCCTGGCGGCACCGTGGGTCGTCTTGGGGGCCGTCCTGGGGGCTCTTGGGGGTCTCTTGGGGCGCTTTGGGGGTCCTCTGGGGGGCCTTCGGGGTCTCTCTTGGGCCGTTTGGAGGCCCTCCGCGAGCGATTCCAAGATAATGCTGTTTCGGAGTCCCCTCCGGAGCCGATTTTTTGAGGATGTCCCGAGCGAAACGGCCATTTTTCCTGGCCACCCCGCCCCTGACCATTCGATGATCCTCGTTGTCTCCTTCTCCGCCCACCCCCCTCTCTCTCCCTTCCTCCCTTTCCTCCTCCCTCTTTCCTCCCCTATCACCTACGCGTCCGCATCGGCTCCTTCGGAGCAGACTCGAGGCTAAATACATCGTAAGGTACAGGGTCACAGACATCCGGGATTGAGAGAAGAAGCAGGCAGCCGCGAATCGAAAGGAAACTCCTCCGAACATGAAAGCACGGTGTTGCTGCAGTCCGCCGTTGAGAGAAGAAGCAGGCAGCCGCGAATCAGAAAGGAATATCCGCGGACCCTGAAAGCATGGTGTTGCTGCAGAGCGTGAGACCATCTCTGAACGCCCTGCGGGCATCCCTGTTGCGTTTCCTGGCTTCGGCGCCGTCTTGGAGGTATCTTGGACGCTCTTGGGGCTGTCGTAGCCTCTGGCCTCTCGGGGGCCTCTTGGGGGAGTCCCGGGGGGGGGCCTTCGGGGGCTCTATGGGGCGTTTTGAAGCTCTCAGGGAACTCCTGGAGCCTTTTCGCGCGTTCTGGGGGACTTCTGGCCGCCTCTTTGGAGCCCCTGGGGGGCTTCTTGGGGGTCTCTTGGGGCGTTTTGGGCGCTCTGGCGGGCCTCTGGCCGCCCCTTGGGGGCCTCTTGGGGGTCTCTTGGGGCGCTCTGGGGGTCCTCTGGGGGGCCTTCGGGGGCTTTCTTGGGCCGTTTGGAGGCCCTCCGGGAGCGATTCCAAGATAATGCTGCTTCGGAGTCCCCTCCGGAGCCGATTTTTTGAGGACGTCCCGAGCGAAACGGCCAATTTTCCGGAACACGGCAGACCACACAGGAGCACGGCAGACCACACAGGACACGGCAGACCCCACGGGAGCACGGCAGACCACACAGGAGCACGGCAAACCACACAAGAGCACGGCAGACCATACAGGAGCACGCCAGACCATTTTGGGGAATCCGTTAACGAAAAATCCCGTGCAGCGCGGCAACCCATATAGTTAAAGAAAAGATATATTTACTCAAGGATTCAGCCAGAACGTCCCGCTTGCTTGTCGTACCTCGAAGACGCTTCCCGTCATCCGCCAACGAGTTTCGGGATGGAGCCCGTACCCCTTAGTTAGAGAACCGCCAACGAGTTTCGGGATGGAGCCCGTACCCCTTAGTTAGAGAATCTCTCTCCCTCTCTATCTCTCTATGTCTCTCTCTTTCTCTGGCTTTAAGCCCCCAAAGCTTCAGCTTCAGCACGGCAGACCAGAACAGCAGACCCGCACGGCAGACCAGCACAACACACCGACACGGCAGACGAGCACGGCAGTCCGGCACGGCAGACCAGCACGGCAGACCAGCACGGCAGCCCATAGGAACATAGCAGACCAGATCATGTCATTGACGCTGCTGTTGTTGGTGATGATCATGTTGCTGCTGATGGTGATGGTGATGCGTACGATGATGATAATGATGATGATGAGGAGGAGGAGGATGATGATGATGAGTATGAGTATGAGTATGGTGATGATGATGGTGATGATGATGATGATGATGATGATGATGATGATGATGATGATGATGATGATGATGATGGACTTCTCGGGGTGTGCTTGGGAGATGTTGGGGTCCTCTGGAGAGCCTTTGGACTAGCAGTTTAAATCTGCGTAGCCGTTGTAACCCGACTCTCGTTTTCTTCATCGGTCTGACCGGTTTATCAGCTTACACGGCACAGCGCAGCAACACGACAGACGGCAGCAGCACGGCAGACCAGGAAGGCAGACCACAGGAGCACGGCAGACCAGAACGGCAGACCAGAACGGCAGACCGCAGGAGCACGGCAGAGCAGCACAGCTGACCACAGGAGAACGGCAGACCAGCACAGCGTTGTTGCAGCAGACGGTGCTGATACACTCTTAATTTATTGAACACGTCCCCAGCGAAATCGTCATGGTCGGCCGTATTGAGGGCACTCTGCGGGTCATCTTTGGGCCGATTTTGTTTTTGGGGGGCCGTACTGATGCCCTCAAAAACGATTCCAAGACGACGTTAGACTCATTGTTTGTTTGATGATTGTTCGGCCGTCTTGAGGGCACTCTTAGGGCATAGTCTGCCGTGCTCCTCGTCTTGGTCTGCCGTGCTCCTCGTCTTGGTCATCCTTTCCGTCGTCTTGAGGGCGCTCTTGGTGCCTGGTCTGCCGTGCTCCTCGTCTTGGTCTGCCGTGCTCCTCTCGGTTTCAGTGCCTGGTCTGCCGTGCTCCTCGTCTTGGTCTGCCGTGCTCCTCTCGGTTCCTGCGCGCGGTCTGCCGTGCTCCTGTGGGGAGCACGGCAGACCACAGGAGCACGGCAGACCACACAGGAGCACGGCAGACCACACCTCGATGTTTTGAGGATGTCTCGAGCGAAATGGCCATTTTGGGGAACCTGACCGGACAAGAACGGGAAGCGCCGTTTTTTATCCACCACGTGCGTCAGAGACCGTATTGGCGAGAACGTCAGAGAAACCCATAAACGCAACAGAACAGACTAAATGGTGGCCTGCCGCGCTGGTCTGTCGAGGTAGTCTGCTGCCCTGGCCACATCATGGTGTCGACACCGTGCTTTTCTCTCGGCCACGCGGGCCCCCACCCGTTGTCGCCCAGCCTACTTTTTCTGTTCCAGCCTGTCTTGTCTTTTGTTTGTCCGTCGTCGTCGTCGCGTGCCTTTCCTTTGTCGTGGTCGTCGTTTTCATTATAATCGTCCGCTGTTGCCGTTCTCGCTGTCGCCGTCGTTATCATTTTATGATTGCGGTCGTTTTTCTGATTGTTTTTTTGTTGTTGGATTCCGTGTTCGGTTGGTTTTTGTGTTATGTTTGTGGTCGTTTTCTGTCATCGTTTTTTGTCGTAATTTTCGAGATCGTTATTGACGAAGACGACGACGACGATGACGACGACGACGATCTGCCGTGCTTCTGTGGCGTCTGCGGTGCTCCTGTGGTCTGCCGTGCTCCTTCTTGGTTTGCCGTGCTCCTGTGTGGTCTGCCGTGCTCCTGTGCGGTCTTCCGTGCTCCTGTGGTCTGCCGTGCTCCTTTGGGGTCTGCCGTGCTCCTGTGGAGTTTGCCGTGCGAACGTGTGGTCTGCCGTGCTCCTGTGTGGTCTGGCGTGCTCCTGTATGGTCTGCCGTGCTCTTGTGTGGTTTGCCGTGCTCCTGTGTGGTCTGCCGTGCTCCCGTGGGGTCTGCCGTGTCCTGTGTGGTCTGCCGTGCTCCTGTGTGGTCTGCCGTGCTCCTGTGTGGTCTGCCGTGCTCCTTCTTGGTCTGCCGTGCTCATGTGCGGTCTGCCGTGCTCCTGTGCGGTCTGCCGTGCGAACGTGTGGACTGCCGTGCTCATTTGGGGTCTGCCTTGCTCCTTTGTGGTTTGCCGCGCTCCTGTGTGGTCTGCCGTGCTCCTGTGTGGTCAGCAGACCCAGGGCTGAGGGAAGGCTGGAGCAGTGCTCTGGTGGTCCTTCACCCGCCCAGCTCCGTCCCCTCCCACTCTGGACCGATCTTGCGGGAAGCTGGCTTGTGGCAGCGCATCGCGCGTCGGCCGCCAGCCCAGGTGCCGGCCCGGGCGTTCGGTTCGAGCGCCGGCCTGGGTGCCGGAATCGGCCCGGAAGGGGTTTCCAGGGCGCCGGGAGCAGAAAA
The DNA here is from genome assembly GCA_963575745.1 of Prorocentrum cordatum. Classification (NCBI taxonomy): domain Eukaryota; class Dinophyceae; order Prorocentrales; family Prorocentraceae; genus Prorocentrum; species Prorocentrum cordatum. Next base: position 96,621 of record CAUYUJ010001398.1, read on the forward strand.
TCAATATTTTCGAAAGAAAAATATGTATTGGAGTGGCCTTTTTTTCCGCACCGCCTCGGAATTCAATTTTCCGGCGCCGGCCGGCGCCGGAACCGGCCCGGGCGCTGGCCCGGGTGCTGGCCCAGGCGTTCGGCTCGAGCGCCGGCCCGGGTGCCGGAAGCGGCCCGGAAAGGGTTCCCGGGCGCCGGGAGCAGAAAATCAATATTTTCGAAAGAAAAATATGTTTTGGAGTGGCCTTCTTTCGGCACCGCCTCGGAATTCAATTTTCCGGCGACGGCCGGCGCCGGAACCGGCCCGGGCGCTGGCCCGGGTGCTGGCCCGGGCGTTTGGCTCGAGCGCCGGCCCGGGTGCCGGAATCGGCCCGGAAGGGGTTCCCGGGCGCCGGGAAAAGAAAATCAATATTTTCGAAAGAAAAATATGTTTTGGAGTGGCCTTTTTTCGGCACCGCCTCGGAATTCAATTTTCCGGCGCCGGCCGGCGCCGGAACCGGCCCAAGCTGCCGTGCTCCTGTGTGGTCAGCCGTGCTCCTGAGGCGTCTACGGTGCTCTTTTGGGGTCTGCCGTACTCATTTGGGGTCTGCCGTGCTCCTGTGGTCGGCCGTGCGCATTCGGGGTCTGCCGCGCGCCTGTGAGATCTGCCGTGCTCCTGTTGGGGAAACGCCAGCGGCGTTCGGGGTACAACAAAAAGGCGCGTTTATGTTGTACCCGCGCGCGGTCTGCCGTGCTCCTGTGGGTTCCGCCGTGCTCCTGTGGCGTCTGCCGTGCTCCTGTGGCGTCTGCCGGGCTCCTGTGTGGACTGCCGTGCTCCTTTGTGGTCTGCCGTGCTCCTGTGGAGTCTGCCGTGCTCCTGTGTGGTCTGCCGTGCTCTTGTGGTCTGCCGTGCTCATTTGGGATTTGCCGTGCTCATGTGGGGTCTGCCGTACTCCTGTGTGGTCTGCCGTGCTCCGGTGGTCTGCCGTGCTCCTTTGGGGTCTGCCTTGCTACTGTGGGTCTGCCGTGCTCCTGTGTGGTCTGCCGTGCTCCTGTGGTTTGCCTTGCTCCTGTGTGGTCTGCCGTGCTCCTTTTGGGTCTGCTCTGCCGTGTTCCTGTGGGGTCTGCCGTGCTCCTGTGGGGTCTGCCGTGCTCTTGTGGGGTCTGCCGTGCTCTTTTGTGGTCTGCCGTGCTCCTTTGTGGTCTGCCGTGCTCCTGTGTGGTCTGCCGTGCTCCTGTGTGGCCTGCCGTGCTCTTGTGTGGTCTGCCGTGCTCCGGTTGGTCTGCCGTGCTCTTCTGTGGTCTGCCGTGATCCTATGGGGTCTGCCGTTGTTCGGCCGATATGGGGGCACTCTTCCTGCATAGACTGCCGTGCTCCTCGTCTTGGTCTGCCGTGCTCCTCGTCTTGGTCATCCTTTCCGTCGTCTTGAGGGCGCTCTTGGTGCCTGGTCTGCCGTGCTCCTCGTCTTGGTCTGCCGTGCTCCTCTCGGTTCCTAAGCCTGGTCTGCCGTGCTCCTCGTCTTGGTCTGCCGTGCTCCCCACAGGAGCACGGCAGACCACAGGAGCACGGCAGACCACACAGGAGCACGGCAGACCACACCTCGATTTTTTGAGGATGTCTCGAGCGAAATGGCCATGGTCTGCCGTGCTCCACACAGGAGCACGGCAGACCACCTGCTCATTTTCTGAGGACGTCCCGAGCGAAAACGTCATTTTTAACATAAGAGGTTCTAAAACACCTCTGTCGGCATCTCATTTTTTCGAGGATGTCTCGAGCGAAACGCTCATTTTTCATGCATAACAAAAATTTTTGATATTTTTCAACATCCCGATTTTTTGAGGATGTCTCGAGCGAAACCGTCATTTTTAACATAAGACGTCTTAAACTATAGCCTCCAACACCTCGATTTTTCGAGGATGTCTCGAGCGAAATGGCCATTTTGGGGAACCTGACCGGACAAGAACGGGAAGCGCCGTTTTTTATCCACCACGTGCGTCAGAGACCCTTTTCTTGAGAACGTCAGAGAAACCCATAAACGCAACAAAACAGACTAAATGATGGCCTGCCGCGTTCCGACGGCCCAAGACGGCCCAAGAGGCCCCCAAGATCGCTTTAAGATCGCCCAAGAGGCCTTCAAGATGGCCCCGAAACGGCCCAAGAAGTCCCCAAAACGGTCCCAAGAGGGCCCTAACACGGCGCAAGAGGCCTCCAAGACGCCCAAGATGTCTTCCAAGACGGCCAAGATGGCCTCCAAGACGGCTAAGTTGGCTCCAAGAGGGCCCCAAGACGGCCCAAGAGGCCTCGAAGACGGTCTGCCGTGCTCCTGTGGTCTGCCGTGCTCCTTTGGGGTCTGCCGTGCTCCTGTGGAGTTTGCCGTGCGAACGTGTGGTCTGCCGTGCTCCGTGCTCTCATGATCTGCAGCACTGTTATGGTCTGCCGTGCTCTTGTGTGGTTTGCCGTGCTCCTGTGTGGTCTGCCGTGCTCCCGTGGGGTCTGCCGTGTCCTGTGTGGTCTGCCGTGCTCCTGAGTGGTCTGCCGTGCTCCTGTGTGGTCTGCCGTGCTCCTTCTTGGTCTGCCGTGCTCATGTGCGGTCTGCCGTGCTCCTGTGCGGTCTTCCGTGCGAACGTGTGGACTGCCGTGCTCATTTGGGGTCTGCCTTGCTCCTTTGTGGTTTGCCGCGCTCCTGTGTGGTCTGCCGTGCTCCTGTGTGGTCAGCAGACCCAGGGCTGAGGGAAGGCTGGAGCAGTGCTCTGGTGGTCCATCACCCGCCCAGCTCCGTCCCCTCCCACTCTGGACTGATCTTGCGGGAAGCTGGCTTGTGGCAGCGCATCGCGCGTCCATAGCGTTCGTGTGCTTGCTTTTACCTCCTTTAATGTCTGCTCCACCTCTCCTTGAGACGCAGAAGCCTCCGAGCGCCGGGAGCAGAAATGATGCACTTTCGAAAAATCTGTTTGGATGAGTTTTGTTAGCGCGGCCTCGGAATTCAATTTTTCCGGCGACGGCCAGAGCCGACGCCAGCGCTGGATCCGGCTCGGCCGCCAGCCCAGGTGCCGGCCCGGGCGTTCGGTTCGAGCGCCGGCCTGGGTGCCGGAATCGGCCCGGAAGGGGTTCCAGGGCGCCGGGAGCAGAAAATCCATATTTTCGAAAGAAAAAAATGTCTTGGAGTGGCCTTTTTTCCGCACCGCCTCGGAATTCAATTTTCCGGCGCCGGAACCGGCCCGGGCGCTGGCCCGGGTGCTGGCCCAGGCGTTCGGCTCGAGCGCCGGCCCGGGTGCCGGAAGCGGCCCGGAAGGGGTTCCCGGGCGCCGGGAGCAGAAAATCAATATTTTCGAAAGAAAAATATGTCTTGGAGTGGCCTTTTTTCGGCACCGCCTCGGAATTCAATTTTCCGGCGCCGGCCGGCGCCGGAACCGGCCCGGGCGCTGGCCCGGGTGCTGGCCCAGGCGTTCGGCTCGAGCGCCGGCCCGGGTGCCGGAAGCGGCCCGGAAGGGGTTCCCGGGCGCCGGGAGCAGAAAATCAATATTTTCGAAAGAAAAATGTGTCTTGGAGTGGCCTTTTTTCGGCACCGCCTCGGAATTCAATTTTCCGGCGCCGGCCGGCGCCGGAACCGGCCCGGGCGCTGGCCCGGGTGCCGGCCCGGGCGTTTGGCTCGAGCGCCGGCCCGGGTGCCGGAATCGGCCCGGAAGGGGTTCCAGGGCGCCGGGAGGAGAAAATCAATATTTTCGAAAGAAAAATATGTCTTGGAGTGGCCTTTTTTCGGCACCGCCTCGGAATTCAATTTTCCGGCGCCGGCCGTGCTCCTGCGCGGTCTGCCGTGCTCCTGTGGCGTCTGCCGTGCTCCTGTGTGGTCTGCCGTGCTCCTGTGGTCTGCCGTGCTCATTTGGGGTTTCCCGCGAGCTTGTGGGGTCTGCCGTGCTCCTGTGGGGGAAACGCCAGCGGCGTTCGGGGTACAACAAAAGGCGCGTTTATGTTATACCTGCGCGCGGTCTGCCGTGCTCCTGTGGGGATTGCCGTGCTCCTGTGTGGTCTGCCGTGCTCCTGTGTGGTTTGCCGTGCTCCTGTGGTCTGCCGTGCTCCTTTGTGGTTTGCCGTGCTCCTGTGGGGTCTGCCGTGCTCCTGTGGGGTCTGCCGTGCTCCTGTGAGGTCAGCGGTGCTCTTGTGTGGTCTGCAGTGCTTCTGTGGTCTGCCGTGCTCATTTGGGATCTGCCGTGCTCGTGTGGTGTCTGCCGTGCTCCTGCGGGATCTGCTGTGCTCCTTGTGTCGTCTCTTTGTTCTGCCGTGCTCCTTTGTGGTCTGCCGTGCTCTTGTGGGGTCTGCCGTGCTCCTGTGTGGTCTGCCGTGCTCCTTTTTTTCCGCCTGCCGTGCTCCTGCTCATTTTCTGAGGACGTCCCGAGCGAAAACGTCATTCTTAACATAAGAGGTTGTAAAACACCTCTGTCGGCATCTCATTTTTTCGAGGATGTCTCGAGCGAAACGCTCATTTTTCATGCATAACAAAATTTTTTTGATATTTTTCAACATCCCGATTTTTATCCACCACGTGCGTCAGAGACCGTATTGGCGAGAACGTCAGAGAAACCCATAAACGCAACAGAACAGACTAAATGGTGGCCTGCCGCGCTGGTCTGTCGAGGTAGTCTGCTGCCCTGGCCACATCATGGTGTAGACACCGTGCTTTTCTCTCGGCCACGCGGCCCCCACCCGTTGTCGCTCAGCCCACTTTTTCTGTTCCAGCCTGTCTTGTCTTTTGTTTGTCCGTCGTCGTCGTCGCGTGCCTTTCCTTTGTCGTGGTCGTCGTTTTCATTATAATCGTCCGCTGTTGCCGTTCTCGCTGTCGCCGTCGTTATCATTTTATGATTGCGGTCGTTTTCTGATTGTTTTTTTGTTGTTGGATTCCGTGTTCGGTTGGTTTTTGTGTTATGTTTGTGGTCGTTTTCTGTCATCGTTTTTTGTCGTAATTTTCGAGATCGTTATTGACGAAGACGACGACGACGACGATGACGACGACGACGATCAGCCGTGCTTCTGTGGCGTCTGCGGTGCTCCTGTGGTCTGCCGTGCTCCTTTTTGGTTTGCCGTGCTCCTGTGTGGTCTGCCGTGCTCC
>CAUYUJ010001399.1:0-42697 GCA_963575745.1 Prorocentrum cordatum
TGCTGCACCAAGCCTGTCGCCGCCCAGCTGTCCAGTCAACCCGCGCAGTAAGGATGGACGACTTTCCAAGGTTACCCTTGCGTCGTTCCGCTTCGGCCCATCCTTGGCCGCTTTCGCTGGCCGCGCCCCGCTCTCAAAGTGTCGACATGGCCTTTCCAGGCCCATGCATCCTTATCGTGCGTCCTTATCCTACGGGTTGATCGTAACGGAATGTTGTGCTCTGAGCTGTGGCTGAAGAGGATCCCAGCTCAGCGCTCCAGCTTGCCGCGCAAACCCCTTGGTCGAGCGGCTCCCAGCACTGTGGCCGACGGCATGGCTCGCGCGTGCCTGTCCCCTTGACTTGGCCCAAGTGCAGTGTTCCAAGGGGGCCTTGCCTCCGATGATCGAAAGTGTTGCCATCTCTTTCTCGTCGGAAGGGCGGCGGAAGGCGGCGGCAGTGCAACCAGGCCGTGCTCGCCGGCGGAAGCTGGCGGAAGGCCAGCGGAGGCCGGCGGAAGCAAACGCCAACCTCCCAGGAGATGATATTCGTTTTGGGTCAAGGGTTTCCGGGATCCGCCAGGTGGCCCTGGTGCCAGTTGTGTAGTTGATGATTGCCCTTGCCGCCGCGGGCCCGCACCCCGACCGCGTCTACCCTGTGCCCGCACTCTTCCGCCGTGACGCGAGCACCATGGGAGGAGGAGGAGGACCAGTGTCAATCCGAAACGCACTAACAATGTTGCAATGTTGCAATAAAACCTCCCTCCAAGTTTCGTCTTCACAGGTCCCTGCAATAATTGATTATCATTAGGGGCAGTTCCCAATTTGAAGACAACATCATATGAAGATCCAATCATGCCCAAAAACGGTTCCTTGGAATTCAGCGCCGCGAGTCAACGTGACCGCTGTGGCCTGACAATCCTGAATCGTGCTGGGAAACCATGCCGGAGACTACCAGCCAGCGAATCAACGTGACTGTTGCGCCTGGACGGTCCTACACCGTGCCAGAGCTCCATCCCTGGGACTTCAGCCATCCGAATCCTTCGAACCACTGCAAACTTTCAGGGCGAACGTGCGCGGCGATCACGCGAGAGCCTCGTTTTGAACCGGGCCGTCCTGCATCCGTGCAAGCGCGGCAGGCTCTCTGTACGCGTGCGCGCGGCGCCAAGGCGAGGGCCGCGCAGCAAGAAACAACGCCGCGCCCTCCGGCCACGAAGCCGCTGCAACCTGTGTGGCGAAGGTGCGCGGCGCCGTGGCGAGGGCCCACGCTGAGGAACCAGCCCGCCCTCAATCCACGAACCATGGAGGAGGAGGAGGAGGAGGAGGAGGAGGAGGAGGAGGACGAGGAGGAGGAGGAGGAGGAGGAGGAGGGAGGCGGAGGAGGAGGGAAGGAGGAGCAGGAGGAGAGGAGGGGGAGGGGAGGAGGAGGAGGAGGAGGAGGAGGAGGAGGAGGAACAGGAGCGATGGGGGAGGAGGTGCACGATTCGAGCAAGGGTGCGCGGCGCGGAGTCCAGGGCCACATCTTGAGAACGGGCTGCTTTCATCATGCTATGCAGTGGCGGCAGTTTTGTCATGGCGAGTGTGCGCGGCGCGGGGGCGAGGAGGAGGAGGAGGAGGAGGCGGAGAAGGGGGGGGGGGGAGGAGGGGAGGAGGAGGAGGAGAGAGGAGGAGGCGAGGAGGAGGAGGAGGAGGAGGAGGAGGAGGAGGAGGAGGAGGCGGAGGCGGAGGCGGAGGAGGAGGAGGAGGAGGAGGAGGAGGAGGAGGAGGAGGAGGAGGAGGAGGAGGAGGAGGAGGGGGACGAGTGGGAACGAGGAGGAGGAGGAGGAGGAGGAGGAGCCACACTATGAGCACGACCCGTCCGCCATCCGCGCAGCTGTTGCAGACTTCTCGGGCGAGCGTGAGCGCTAAGAAGAGAGCAATATTTCTGAGACGGCCCGCCCTCCATCCGTGAAGCTGCTGCAACTTGCAAGCTTCAGGATTTTCTATGGTAGGGAAGGCTCAGGCGAAACGCATGGCCAGCCCTGCCGATACGTCTGGGTGCGCGACAGGGAGGAGGATGACGAGGAGGCGGAGGGGGAGGAGAAGGATGAGCAGGGAGACTTGGGAAGAAGAGTAGGAATAATACATAGAAATTGTGGCGCAAGCTTAGCTCGCCGGTGAACAGGCTGGCTTGTATCGCCCCCCCCGCCCGCGCTCCGCTCCTGCGAGAAGCCCCGCAGTCTTTGCTCTCCGATGGCGGTGCCAGCGTTCGATGAGTCTTGGCGCCAAGACCCGATATTGGCAGGTGGCGTGGCGCCACCGGTCGGAGTCAATTTTCAACGTTACGTGCCACCGACCTTCGGCGTCATCGTGCACGAGCCAATGTACTCTCGCAAGGTTGGCATCGTGAGGGCCCGCACACCACCTCCCGAGAACTTGCACGGCCTGCAGCGCGTGGCGGGGGCGTCCGCGAGGCCGGTCGCTGCGCACGGCCCCGTCGGCGCAGAGCTGGACGGCCCGGAGTTTGTGGTGGGATCGCCCGCGACGCGGGTTCCTTCGCGAGGCCCTGACAGTGCTCGTGCAACTTTGCCTGGGGCAGACCTGGACGGGTCCGAGACCTTAGGAGGCGCGATCGGGGTGGCGTTGAAGGTCTTGCGCCGCAATTTGGGAGGCAAGTCCTCGTCTTAGAATTTCTCTGAGATCAAGGAGGCCACGCCAGTTGCGCTGGCCTCGCCACCACGGGCCGGGCTCAGATTCAGAGCTCGGTCATATGTCGAGGCGCTTGCACAGCAATGCCAGTTCTGCAAGAGAGCCAGTAGTGCGTAGCTGATGTTATTAATCGCTTCGCTCATTCCGCCGGCCCGCATTGTGCCATCGCAGGCGTTTGCTTGCGCGTTCGTGGCCTCTTGGAGCCTCGTTGGGGCCGTTTGGGGCCTCTTGGCGCCTCTTTTTAGGCCTCTTGGAGAACTCGGGAGGCCTCCAGGGGGCCTCCTGAGCTCTCGTGACGGTCTCTTGGGGGGCTTTCGGCGGGCTCTTGGCAGTATTTGTTGGTCCTCTTGGGGCCTGGGGCCTGACGTTGTTGGTCCTCTTGGGGCCTCACTGGAGCTTATTGGGTGTCTTGGGGGTGTCTTGGAGAGTCTCTTGGGGCCTCTTTCGGGGTCCTGGGCGCCTTCTGGGGCGGAGGCCTCGATTTTTCAATTCTCGGTTCCCTTCTTGAGCCCCTCTTGGGCCCGTCTTGGGGCCTCTTGGTCCGCCTTGGGCAGCACTTGGGCCGTCTGGGGGGCGCTCTTGGGCCGCTCCGGGGCCGTCTTGGGAGCCTCGTGGGCCGTCTTGGAGCAGTCTTGAAGGCCTCTTGGGCCCTCTTGGAGCGTCCGGAAGCGAAAAGGCCAGAACGCAAACAAACATAGAAAAAAACAATGTAAATCAAAGATTTTGGCAACTTGGGGCCGTCTTCGGAGGCCTCTTGGAAGGCCCTTGGAGCGTCTTGGAGGCCTCTTGGGCTGTCTTGGGGCCATCTTGGGCGTCTTCGGGCGATCTTTGGCCGTCTCGGGCCTCTCTTGGACCGTCCAGAAAGCTTCTCGGGGCCCTCTTGGACCGATCTGGAGCCCTCTTGGACTCCGAAACAGAACTCCGGCATCTCTGACCCGACCTTGCCGGGGACTTGCCGTGGACTTGCCGGGACCTTGCCGGGGTACTTTTCGTCCGGGGACCCCCAGGGGCCGCCCCGCGCGCGCGAACTAGAAATACTGTTAACCAGGTACCGGAGATCTTAGCACGCCCTGGCCCGTTGGGCCGGCGAATTCTTCATGCCCCAATGGAGAACATGTTGCCGCTGTTCAAGAGCCATCCGCACTCGAGGAGGAGGAGGGAATCGCTCTGACAGCAGGTGTGTAGAGAAAGGTTTCAGGAACAACGATAGGGGGAGATGGGCATAGGGGCGGATGCATCGACCCCCAATCGCCCATCGATCGCCGATAGCAGTCTGATAGCCTCAACCCGCCCAGGAACTTACAGATTCACGAACGGGGGCCCATCGCCGATCAATCGGCGATGCATCGCCGATTCCGGGTCGAGCTCGAAATTATTTAATCGCTTCGCTCATTCCGCCGGCCCTGGAGCGCTATTTGGGGCCGTCTTGGGGGCCTCTTGGGGGCTTCTTGGGAGCGTCTTGGGGCTCCTTGGCGGCGTCTTGGGCTCCCCTGGGGTCTCTTAGGGGGCTCTTGTGGTCCCCTTGGGGCGGGAGGGGGGTTAGTCGATTGCAGCCATCCGGGATGGCTGCAATCGACTACCCTCGGAGGCCACGATCCTCGTGAGGCGTGGCGAACAATTGCCTCCCCCCTGGGGATCGCCCTGGACCCGGCCGGGGATCGGCCGGGGTACTTTTCGTCCGAGGGCCCCCAGGGGCCGCCCTGTGCGCGCGAACTAGAAATATTCTTAAGTAGTTATCGGAGATCTAGGCACGCCTCTGGCCCGTTGGGCCGGCGAATTTTTGGGATGTGGTCCTTAAGTGCGATGGGAGCAACATAACCCCACGCGTATCGCAAATCTATTTGTCTCCAGCAGCAGAGGGCAATAGCCCACCCCGATCAGAACCGCCCCGACACGCGAAGCCGTTTCGCAAACGCACCCGCAGAAGGCATCGACCGGGGCAGGGCTTTCAGTACATGCCCAGGGCCGTTCAGTAAACGCCACTTGTCCGGTCCAGGTGGTTTTTCTTCCCTTTAAACAGATTTGTCTCGCACCGGGTAGGGAATCCCCCTAACGTAATAATCATCATCAGTACTGCCACTAGCGCCATCGTGCATCCTCACCACCAGCACCAACATCATCACCATCATCACCATCATCATCATCATCATCATCATCATCATCATCATCATCATCACCATCACCATCACCATCACCATCACCATCACCATCACCATGACCATCATCATCATCACCATCACCATCATCATCATCGCCATCGCCATCGCCATCGTCATCGCCATCGTCATCATCATCCTCATCATCATCAGCATCATCATCATCAGCATCACCATCATAATCATCATCAGCACCAGCATCAGCATCAGCATCAGCACCAGCATCAACATCACCACCATCATCAACATCAACAACATCATCATCATCACCATCATGGTCACCGGCATCGTCATCGTCATCGTCATCGTCATCGTCAACATCACCATCGCCATCACCATCACCATCACCATCACCATCACCACTAACCACCATCATCAGAAAGAGCGTGTTCTGCCGCTGCTTGCAGAAAACCGGGGGGGGTCGTTGGGGGGTTCAAGCCAGTCCCCACCCCACCCTCGAAAACCGGGGGCGGTCACTGGGGGTTCCAACCGCCACCCCCGTCCATCATGAAAAGGGGGGGGGTCACTACTGGTTCGAACCCCCCCCGTCCTCGCCGCCGGCAAACGACTTCCTTCCCTGCCCCTTTCTGGATGGGGGACTGGAAGGGACAGTGGTTGGGACTGTGGTGGGGATGGTTGTGGGGAGAGCGAACAGTGGGACAGTGGCGGGGTTAGTGGGGGCAGTGGGGAGAGTGGGACCTTGGTGGGGACAGTGGTGGAGACAGTGGGGCAGTGTCACGGTGGTGGGGGCACTGGTGGGGACTGGGGACAGTGGTGGGCTCCGTAGCCATTTTGGCTCAAATCGCTCCCCAGCGAGCGAAAGCCGTATCGCTCAAGCGTTCGCGATGGCGCAAGGGGCCGCCGCTGGTGCTGTCTTCAGCGCGGGGGGCTGCCCGAGTTCGTGGCGGCCCAGCTCGACAAGGTCAGCCGAGATCGACCCTCTCGGGCCGTCTTCTGCTCGCCGCGCCGCTCGTCGCAGGGGCCGGGCCGCCCTTGAGGCGGCCCTCCGCGCTCGTGCCTGCGCGGGGCGGGCCGGGCGCCCGGCAGGACGAGGGAGCTGGCGGCCAGGCGCGCGCCGCGGCCCCTGTCGTGCGGCCAGCCTGTCCCTGGGGAAGCCCGCAGGAGGAGGCCTGCTAAAACGACGCGAAGATCGGGACAAAATCGGATCGGGATAACTCTTTATCTATGAGAATCAGCGGGTTTGGAGGATGTATTGGGCGCCGCGCGGCCGCTCTAGAGCGTTCCGGAACGCTCTGAGAGCGCTCCGGAACGCTCTGGAGCGATTTATCCCGATCCTAGCCCTGTTTTACCTGCGGCGTGGCACGCTGCCCGCGTTGCAGCCGACGGCTCTGTGAGCGCCTCGCCGGGAGAGCTCGCTTGGGCAGCAGCGGGGCCCAGGCCGGGACGTCACGCAGCTGCTGCTGGTCCTGCCGTCGGGGGATCCTCCATGCGGGCCGATGCCGTCGCCTTCGTGCCGCTGGGGGCTGGGGCTGGAGATGGATCTGCCGTGGTTCCGCCCGCCCCCGCCGCCGCCGCTGGCGGGATGACACGGTGCACATGCGGGGCGGTCGTCTTCCCCGGTGCCGTTGCGCGCTCGTCGCGGGACGTCGCCACCGACCCGATCTGCGTTTCGGAGGTTGGTGCGGTGGAGTCGGACCTCCTCGGCCATCCACCTGCTCGGGCGTCTGCCGCTGTGGCTCCCGCGCGTGGACGCGACGATGAGGGTGATGGTTCAGGCGCCGCGGCTTCTGCGCCCCTGCGGGGGGGGACTGCCCGCGGCGCTGTGCAGCCGCCGCTTGCAGCCGGTGCGTGGGAGCCCGTGGGCTTGCCAGCGGACCCCGGTGAGGGTCTCCTCCTCGCCAACGGTGCTGCCTTTTCATCGGGTCTGCTTTTCTCATCGTCCTCTTCTGCTGCTGGGATGCGGCTGACGTCGTCGACTGGCGTGGTGGGATTCCCATCGTTTCGTTTCGTTGCCTATAATTCGGAGGACGGTGACGATCCGCTGAACGAGTATGACGGCAGCGGTTTCGGCATGTAATGTTCTATATCGGGCTATCATTTTTGTTATTCAGGTATGGTTGGATATGCATGATGATTCTGGCGTTGGGCTCACGGCACTCTGCGTTTGTTGTGGCATCTGTTTTTTCTCGTGTGGGGTTTGGACTTCCTGGTGCAACTCGCTCGTATTGTATGTGGCACCGCGGGCCGGCGAGATCGAACAACGCTTTTGGGCGGTGTGTTCGGCACCTTGAATTACATATTGTTTGTCCCTGCTTTCTCGTGTTTCAGCGTTTATGCGAGTGGTTAGCGAATGCGCATCCTGCTAGTGGATATGTCCAATTCTTGGTTTTCGTCCGCCTCAGAATTCTGAGTCGTGGGTTTCTGCTATGTGTTGCAGTGCGTCTTTGGCAATGCATGTGTTTCGATCGGGGTTTTCTGGTGTTGGCGATTATCATTGCATGTGGCTGCCGCGAAGGTCAAGTCGTTCTGCACCTCGTGTGGTCGTGCTTTATGTCAATTATCAGTTGTTGGAGTTTTGGTGGCAAGTTCTTCAGGAACCTCCTGGGCAGGCGTACTCCTGTTCCTGGCGCCACGCTGCGCTGTTAATGTGGGTCCTGGTCTATTTCACCTCGGTGCTGTTCGTCGCGGCCTTCATGTGCAGTGCACTCTTCTGGGGCCTGGGCGTTACTGTCAAAAAAAACAGTGGTGGGAACAGTGAGGACAGTGGGACAGTGGTGGGAACAGCAGGAATTGGGGCATTGGTGGGGACGGCGGCGGTGGGGACAACGGTGAGGGGACAGTGGGACAGTGGTGGGGACAGCGGGGCAGTGGGGACAGTGGGGCAGTGGTGGGGACGGTGGTGGTGGGGACAGTGGTCAGGGGACTGAGACAGTGGCGGGGGCAGTGGGGATAGCGGGACAGTGGTGGGGAGAGCAGCGGGGACAGTGGGGACAGCAGGGAGGGTAGGACCCTGGTGGGGACAGTGGTGGGGACAGTGGAGACAGTGGGACAGTGGCGGGGACAGTGGTGGTGGGGACGGCGGCGAGGGGACTGGGACAGTGGGACAGCGGGGAACAGTCTGGACAGTGAGACAGTGGTGGGGACAGTGGAGACAGTGGGGCGGTTGTGGGGCGGCGGGGGGGCAGTTGCGAGGGGACAGTGGGGCAGCGTTTGGGACAGTGGGGGCAGTGGGACCGTAGTGGGGGCGGCGGTGGTGTGGACAGTGGCGAGGGGACAATAGGACAGTGGCGGGGACAGTGCGACGGTGGTGGGGGCGGTGGCGGTGGGGACTGGCGAGGGCTGTGGTGGGGGCTCTGGTGGGACAGTGGGAGAGTGGCACAGTGGGGACAGTGGTAGGGACAGTGGGGGCACTGGGACCGTGGTGGGGACAGTGGGGACAGTGCGACAGTGGTGGGGGAACTGGTGGGGACATGCAGTGGGACTGGTGGGAACCGTGGGGACACTGGGACAATGGCTAGGGGACAGTGTGAAAGTGGTGGGGACGGCGGTGGTGGGGACAGTTGTGAGGGGACAGTGGGACAGTGGTGGGGACAGTGGGGGCAGTGCGACAGTGGTGTGGACGATGTTGGTTGTGGTTTTGGGGACAGTGGTGAGGGCGGTGGTGAGGACGGTGGTGGGACACTGGGACAGTGGTACAGTGGGGTCAGTGGTGGTGGTGACCCGGGAATCGTTTGCCGGCGGCGAGTGGGGGTGGGGGGGGGGGCGGCAGAAGGGGGTGTTCGAACCAGTGGTGGCCCCCCTCTGGTTTTCTGGCGGCGGGGGGGAGGTGCCGGGGGGGGTGGTTCGAGCAGGGGGGCGGGGGGGATTTCCGGAGGGGGGGGCCCCCGGGCTCCGGAGGAAGAGGGTGGGAATTTTCCACAGCAAGGTGGCGGTGGATCACGTTCTGTTCATCTTCATCATGATCATCATCCTCTTCATCATCATTTTCATAAACATCTTCACCCGCATCGTCATCGCCAGCATCACCATCCGCATCCTCATCACCATCCGCATTTTCAGTATCAGCGCCATCGTCATCATCGTCAACATCAGCATCCACATCATCACCATCACCAGCATCATCATCTCGATCACCCCCATCATCGTCAGCACCATCATCATCACCAGCCTGATCATTATTATCACCACCCGCACCATCAACATCAATACCAATATCATCATCATCAGCATCATCATCATCATTGACATCATCATCACCATCATCCCAAGCAATACAATCATCATCACCATCATCATCATCATTACCTTTATCATCATCATCATCATCCTGATCTGCATCATCATCAACATCAACATCAACTCCAATGTTCGGTGGGGGCGTCCCACAATAGTTTCACGCTTGTGCCACAACGGTGATAAGCTGCTGACCATCGTTGGCCTGTTGTTTCCATGGGCATGTGTGTAGTGCCACCACAAGCATGTTCTTTTCTGGTGCTTGTGGGCCACACCAGCCTGCGGACGTCGGGCATTATCCGTAAGGGCTTCGCCCCCTGCCGCCGGCCCCCTCCCTCGGAGAATGGGCCATGGAAGAGCTAAGTCATGAGGTCTTGGCGCTGTCGTGAAGCAGTATCGAAACTTCATGCGAAGCCGATTCGCAATCAGCAAAACCAACTGATCACAAGAGGGGTTACCACACCTGGCGATTGGTAAGACGTGTATGGTTTACGGGCTTGGTTACCACACCTTGCGATTAAAGGGCCGAGGGAGTTCTCGCAGTTTGGGTTACCACGCCTTGCGATGGATGTGCGTGAAGGGTGGCACCGAATTTCAGAAATGTGGCAAATCCCTGTGTTTTTGGACCCTGACCCCGCGGATCTGCGTGAGGGGTGGCACCGAATTTCAGAAATGTGGCAAATCCCATGTGTTTTTGGACCCTGACCCCGCGGATCTGCGTGAGGGGTGGCACCGAATTTCAGAAATGTGGCAAATCCCTGTGTTTTTGGACCCTGACCCCGCGGATCTGCGTGAGGGGTGGCACCGAATTTCAGAAATGTGGCAAATCCCATGTGTTTTTGGACCCTGACCCCGCGGATCTGCGTGAGGGGTGGCACCGAATTTCAGAAATGTGGCAAATCCCTTGTGTTTTTGGACCCTGACCCCGCGGATCTGCGTGAGGGGTGGCACCGAATTTCAGAAATGTGGCAAATCCCATGTGTTTTTGGACCCTGACCCCGCGGATCTGCGTGAGGGGTGGCACCGAATTTCAGAAATGTGGCAAATCCCATGTGTTTTTGGACCCTGACCCCGCGGATCTGCGTGAGGGGTGGCACCGAATTTCAGAAATGTGGCAAATCCTATGTGTTTTTGGACCCTGACCCCGCGGATCTGCGTGAGGGGTGGCACCGAATTTCAGAAATGTGGCAAATCCCATGTGTTTTTGGACCCTGACCCCGCGGATCTGCGTGAGGGGTCGCGCGGTCAATCAACTAGTTACAGTAACCAGCAATCAGTCAACTAGTTACAGTAACCAGCAAGAAGCAGAACTATAACACTGGAAACTACAAACTACAACTGGTACAGGAAACTGCGAATCACGCGCCTCGCAGCCTGGTGGCCCTACAAGGGGGCCGGCGGATCATCACCATCAGCAGTATCATCACATTTCGAAAAGTGTCCGGTGGCGTCGACTTGCGGGCACTCGACTGGCCCCGTCGACAGACGCAAGTATCTGGGCGCTACGGCGGTGTGGATTCCATCCGTACACGACTTAGGTCATCAGTTTTTTTTTGAGCACGAACAAGACTTTGTGTGTTCCTTCGCTCGGGCACCAATTTGATGCCTGAGGCCAACACAGTCGCGCAAGCTGCAGAGGTCGACATTTTCGAGGTATGTAGCTTCGAAGATTCGTGAGTTTTGCGACGCGCCCGGTGTGGCGAGCGAGGGGGTTTCCCCTCGAGGTAGTCTCCAAGTCTCAAAGTCCCCCTCCTCCTCCTCCTCCTCCTCTTCCTCCTCCTTGTCCTCCCCCTCCTCCTCCTTCTCCCCTTTTTCTTCCTCCTCCTCCTCTTCCTCCTCCTTGTCCTCCCCCTCCTCCTCCTTCTCCCCTTCTTCCTCCTTCCCTCCTCCCCCTCCTCCTCCTCCTCCTCCTATTCCTCCTCCTCCTCCTCCTCCTCCTCCTCCTCCTCGTCTGTGTCACACCACTGTACAGGTCCTGCGCCAGTGCGGTGCCATGGTTCTGTACCACCACCAGTTGTTTTTTTTGTCGGGACGGTGTCCGGTGCTCTCCACTTTTTTGCTGTGCCCCCATCAGCGTGTTCGTTTCTCGGGCTGGTATCACCATGCTACCCTGCCGGTCTGTGGCGTGGCGTCCTTGTCATTAGGATACAGCGCCGCGCGCCCTCTCACCTCCTCCCGCCCTCCTCCCCACCCCCTCCTTGCCTCTGCTTGGGTCCCTCTTGGGGGCCTCTTGGGCCGTCTTGGAGCGGTTTGGGGAGCGTCTTGGGCGGTGCTTTAGCGCTGGAAACACGAAACAGCGAGAATCCAGAAAACATTGAAAACAAGCAATGAACAACGATTTTGCCCTCTTGGGGCGCTCTTGGGCGGCATCCCGGGGGCCTCCGGGGCAGTTTAAAACGCATCATGCGACCTCTTGGGGGCCTCGTGGGGGCTCTTGGTGGCTTGAAGGGGGCCTCTTGGGCCTCTTGAGTGCATCTTGGGGCGGAGAGCTTGATTTGTCAGTTCGCGTTCTCTTTCTTGGGCACCTCTTTGGGCCTTTTTGGGACCCTCTTGCGCCGTCTTGGGCGGGTCTGGGGCCGTCTCGGGGCTCTCTTTGGCCGTCTTTGGGCCCTCTTGGGGGCCTCTTGGGCCGTGTTGGAGCGGTTTTGGGAGCCTCTTGGAGCGGAGCGTCTCTCTCTCTCTCTCTCTTTCTCTCTCTCTCTCTCTCTCTCCCTCTCATATATATATATACATTCATACAGACATGCATCAACACATATACATATACACATACATATACACACGCACACACTTTTTTTTTTTTTTTTTTTTT
The DNA here is from genome assembly GCA_963575745.1 of Prorocentrum cordatum. Taxonomy (NCBI): domain Eukaryota; class Dinophyceae; order Prorocentrales; family Prorocentraceae; genus Prorocentrum; species Prorocentrum cordatum. Next base: position 11,827 of record CAUYUJ010001399.1, read on the forward strand.
GTCTCTCTCTTTCTCTCTCTCTATATATATCTATATACATACATACATATTCAAATATACATATACATATACATATACATGTACACCTACCTACCTACCTACCTACCTACCGACCTACCTACCTACCTACCTACCTACTTACCTACCTACCTACCTACCTACCTACCTACCTACCGACCCACCTACCTACCGACCTATCTACCCACCTACCTACCTACCTACCTACCTACCTACCTACCTACCTACCTACATGCATACATACATACATACATACATACATACATACTACGGGGGACCAGGCCCTGGGGCCAGGGGCCGGGACCCCGACCGCGCATGTGGGGCCCGGCATGCGGGCCCGCCTCCCGGGAAGCCCAACCTCGTCCCGGGGGAGCCCTCCCGGCGGCCCCCCCGGCGGCCCCCCCCGGCGGCCTCGAGACGCCCCCGAGGCGCCGCCCAGTCGGGGGCGGCAAAGAGGGGGCGAAGGCGCATGGAGGGCGCGTCGGAGGCGGAGGCGGAGAGGCGGAGGCGGGGGAGGAGGCGGAGGAGGCGGAGGCGGAGGCGGACGGGGCGGAGGAGGGCGCGGAAGAGGAGGCGGAGGAGGCGGAGGCGCGCGGTGGGCGCCCCCCTCGCCCCTGGAGCTGCCTCGGGCGGCCCCCCCTCTGCCCGCCCAGCGCCCCCCGCGCGGGCGGGCGCCCTCCGAGGAGCGGGGGCCCGGGCCGCCGAGGCCAGGGCGCCCCCGCGCGGAGGCGCGGCCATGCTGCCCTCGGGGGCGGCGAAGAGGGGGGTGAGGACCAGGGTCAAGTCGGGCGTGCACCCCTACAGGGGGAGCTTCGACGTAAGACAAGAGATGCCCCCAACATACTCCGGCAACAGTCCAAAAACAGTCTGGGGATGATGTTTTGAGCATGGTTGGGCCATGTGGGGGGTATTTTTGGGGTAGTTATTTTTCTTCCGTCGAAAGCCCCCTCTGTAGGGGGACATACCCGACTTAACACTAGGGTGGGGTGGATATCATGGCGGGGGCCGTGATGTTTCCCCAGATCTCAGGGCGCCTCTTTTTGTTCCATTACGTCCCGGGCCCTCCCGCTGGGAGGTCAAATTCTGATTGTGCCCTGGTCCGAAATCCGGCTTAATCCGGTTTGATCCCGCTCAATCCCGTTGAAAAACATTGTGTTTTCCGGGTTTCCCAGATATTCCAGATCTCCCTAGAGACTACCTTGGTGAAGAACCTAGTGTTTTCCAGATTTTCCAGATTTCCAAATCTCCCCAGGAACCACCTTGGTGAACAGAAACCATGCGTTTCCAGATTTCGCAGATCTCCCTTGAGATTACCCTGGTGACAGACCCTGAAGCCCTGGGCAATCTCTGGAAATATTTGGAAACCTGGAAAGTCTGGAAAACACATGGTTGTTCACAAGGGTAGTCTCTGGGGAGATCTGCAACACCTGGAAAACACATGGTTTTTCCCAAAGGTAGTCTCTGGGGAGATCAGGAACATCTGGAAATATACTGTTCTTCTCCAAATTAATCTCTGGGGATATCTAAAATATTTGGGAAATCTGGAAAACAAAAACAGCGCGTTGCAACGGCAAGTGTCCAGAGACTGGGCAATCGACAGAACGAGAGAAAGAGAGAGGACGAGAGAGGGAGAGGAGCAGGAGGAGGAGGTGAAGGAGGATGATCAGGAGGAGGAGGCGGCGCGAACATAGGAGGAGGAGGAGGAAGGAGGAGGAGGAAAAAGAGGCAGATGATGATGATGATGGTGATGATGATGATGATGATGATGATGATGATGATGATGATGATGATGATGATGTATAAGCACAGGGGGACCATCTATACATATATATATATATATACATATACATGTATATACATATATATATATATATATATATACATCCACATCATCACATATACACATATATATACGCACATGTATATATATATATATATATATATATGTATTCCGTAGCCATGTGGGCTCAAGGCCAAATGGCTGACCCTCCAGAACTGCCTTCGCGGGGTAGGCTCCCACCCAGAGATCCAGCTGTCTCCAAGCCCAGGTCCGCCCCTGGCACCCGCTCCAAGTCCAGGCCCGCCCCTGGCACCCGTATTCAGAAGCCCAGGTCCGCCCCTGGCATCCACATTCCAAGTCCTGGTCAGCCGCAGGCACCCAGTGGTCCCCGCGAATGGCGGCTCGTCGTGGAGCTGCTGCTGCTGACCACCCTGCTGCTGCTCACCAGCCCTTTGGTGCTGATGCGAGCGAAGGACCTCCTCAGCGCGCAGGTGACCGACAACCAGATGCAGCCCACCAGCACGATCCGTGGAGAGGTTCGGCCGTTCTCCCCCGCGCTGCAGCTGAAGGTTCCAAGAGACTCCGTGCTGACGCACCTACAGATCGGAGCGCTGCCTCCAACGCCTCCACCTCTTCCGAGCTCACCGACCCCATGGATGCCGTCAGCGCCGCCATCGAGGCATCGCAGGATTTCCTCACGGCGCAGCTCGACTCGAAGTTGGCCGCAGCCAAACAAGATGCCATCGCTGAGTTCGCCACACAGCTCAGAGGTCCTCTGGGCGCAGTCGTCGGACAGCAGCAGGAGCACAACGAACAGTTCACAGGGCAGATCCAGTCGCTCCAGGCCGCCTCGACCACGCTGGAGGCAGACCAACGAGAATTACGTGCTCAAGTCGCAGAAATGCGACAGCGGCTATATATGCAAGAAGCGCAGATCCCGATCAAAGACTACGAGAACCCCATTGAGTGGGACAGAGCGGCAGGCACCAGCACCAATGTTGGCACGGCATCGGGTAATTACACAGCGGACCAGTTCAAGCACAACGTCAAGCCGATCATGGACAGGTGTGACCCCAACGACGGCGACTGGGAGGTGGTCAGGAAGAGCCCAGCGAGACGCTTCCTCATTCAATCCAGCGGTGATGCCAGCGCATCTGCTCGGAAGGTCACGGCCTTCTACAGCAAGCTCAGAGGCCCCGACGGCGAACGGATCCACGCAGGAACCCAAAGCATTCATGGACAATCTACAAGATTTTCCTCGGCCTCGACCGCTCAGGGAAAACGGCGCGGAGGGAGTTCCAGACCGAGAAGCTCGCCCAGTTCTGCAAACCGCAAGATGCCACGGGGCGGTGGCGAAATGACCGTCAGCAGGGCATTGTATATTGCAACAAAATGCCAGTCCTCTCCATCGTGGTCGGGTCCACAAAAAAACGAGCCCACCCGTTTGCTCTTCAATTACAACGGCCGCCTTCAGCGCGGCCTCAACCGCGAGGAGATCCGCGTGCAGTTCGAGCAATTCTTCCAGACATCGCTTGACGCACAGAACGTACAGTGGCAGATTTAACAGGACTCTGGCCCCTTGGCGGGGCACAAACCTGTCGAAACCGATTTCTTTCGCAGCGTGGAACTCGAGGGTGCTGCTGTGCAGGGGGCCCATCAAGAGGGAGAAGAAGATCTCGTTCATGCTGCAGGTGATGAACTCCACGGCCGCGCTCGCGCCGCAGGAGGTCCACGGCTCGGGGGCGGAGCTCAACCGCGAGATTCACCTCGCACGCAAGACAGCGGCTTGCTTCGCCTCCATCCCCAATCGGGATGCTGGTGGTGTAGCGCTGCTCATACCTGGGCTATCGCCGACCGAAGCTGCTGACCCTGATCGATTCCGCCACTCGGAGCCCATCCCTGGTCGTGTCCAGCGCCTACACATCAAATCAGATGTTTCCGATGCTGCAGCGGGCGCGCTCCCCGACATGTTCGCGATCTACAACGCCCGCAACTTCCAGCTCGCTGCGGACCAGGTCCAGCGCGCGAGGGGCGCGATCCGTGCCGAGCTCAGCATCGTTGAACAACAACTGGAGAGGATCGCCGTGCTCGTCATGGGCGACTTCAACTTCATGGACGAGGCTCCGCTAGAGCCGACATCACCGTTGGTCAACAAAGGCCTCCCTCGCCGACGAAATCGCCACCCAGGACACCAGCTGCTTTGGGAACAAGCTCTGGGTGACATGGTCGAGGTGGACCCTGAGTTGCCGACGCACTACGCCGAGCAATCGCAGCAGTGCACGCGGATTGACAAAATCTACATCAGTTCGCCCCCGTGGCTGCTGATGCAGTGGTGCGCGAAGGTGGACATCCCCGCGGCGCCTGACACCCTCTTCGACAGGGGAATCTCCGACCACGTCCCAGTTCACCTTCGGCTCGCAGCGCGTTCTCCCGAGAACAGTGAGCGGCAGCCGATTCCGCAGTGCATCTTCGAGGGCCCCCTCTTCGCCAAATACTTCGACCTGCTGAGAGGCGCTGCTGACATGGACAACTACCCACCCTTCATCCGCCTCAAGGAATACAGGCGCCTCATTCGCGAGGCGGCCAGGCTGACGCGCAACGACATGACTGACGCGCGCGCCTCCTGCTCGGCGGCTGCCCTGACGACGCGCAAAGCGACCCCTAGGGCCGCGTGGAGGAAGGATTGGAAGAGTGCTCGCACACTGCGTGCTCGCACGAAGCTGGGCGCGAAGTTCCTGGACATCTGACAGCAACAACATCGCGCTAATTGAGCCTGGGACCTTCCGTCGTACATTCGAGCAGCATCAGCAGGAGTACCTGGGCCGGCGCACGGATGCCCTACATCAGGAGGAGCAGGCGAGGGATACCCACTTCCACCAGAGACAGCGCCTCCGCAAGATGCAGAGGGCGACCCAGAAGCGCGGCAAGCTCTGGGCCCCCACTGGCAAAGTGCTGAAGCCCAAGGCCATCGAGGTCCTGCGCGACCACAGCAACGCTGAGAAGCCTGAGGACATGGTTGCCAAGCCTCGGCGCCAATGGCCCCCTGTGTTTCAGGCGAAACCGAGCCGCGCCAAGCGCGTTAGCCGCTACTTGGACAAGCGCATCATTCCTTACGACTGCTCCCAGATGGACATCCCGACGCTGGGCAAAATGCTGAACCTCATGCGCAGGCTCAACAACTCGGCTCCAGGCCCTGATGGTATCCCGTACACAGCCTGGAAGCGCATTCCCTCCGCGGCGCAGCTCCTCCTCGAGGTGGCGCTCGAGGTAATGAAAGGTTTTCCCGTGCCGCTGGACTTCAACGACTCGCTCATGATATTCACTCCGAAAGGGTCGGGACCTGATGATGGGATTTCGGCTACCAGACTGGCCAAGGCCACGAGGCCCCTCTCTCTGAAGAACACGGACTGCAAGATTGTGGCTACCATGGGCAACGAGCTGACGAAGCCAATCGTCGCGAAAGGGGCCCACGGTGCGCAGAATGGCTTCCTCCCGAAGCGGCGCTTCATCGAACGCGTGGTGGCTATGGATGCGCAGTCCCGCATTGTCGCCATGCAAGACGACTTGATGAATAATGGCCCGTTGATGGTCCTATACGACTTCGGTGATGCGCTTCCATCAATGTGCAGAACATGGCTCAACATGGCGCTGGAGAATGCGGACTTTCTCGAGGGCATCCGCAACATGATTGAGGCGATTTGCCTCCTGCCTGTCGCCTTCGCCAACCTCGCGGGCGCCAGCGAGATTTTCTGCGCCCTCGCCTCGGGCATTCTTCAGGGGGCCCCCTGGTCGGGCACGCTGTGGGCGGTGGGCGTGGACCCGCTGATCAGGGACTCGCACTCGCGGACGGCGCACTTCAAGGGCGCGGTCATCGGCGTTTGCGCTGACGACGTGGGCAGCGCCCTCCCCTCATTGAAGATGCTCCGTCCTATGAGTAAGGTGTTCTACGCGGCGGAGAATCTGGCACGCTTGGTGCTGAAGACGGCGAAGTGTAAGATCATCCCGTTGGCGGAGGCATTCGCACCTGCGGTGGAGGACAGGTTTCGTGCCAAGATCGCTGAGCTGGTACCACGATGGCGTGACATGACGATCACGGACAGGGCAGTTTACCAGGGGGTGCTGCTGGGACCCAGTGTTGGTGATGGACACAGGTGGAAGAATGTAATCCTCGGCTGGCAGCGCTCTGCTGTCCTGATCGCCGACGTCGGGGCCCCGACCAGTACCTCGCTGATGCTCTACCTCTACAGCCAACGAGCGGCAAGCAAGACCTCGTACCTCAGCCAGCTCTTCGTGTGGTCGCAGAAGATGAAGAAGAAAGAAAGCTGGGCCCTGCATCGCGCCTGGCACCTGCCCCCACAAGCTCTACCTCGGGATGATCTACTGGCACTGGGGCGCGGGACATCGCTGAAGGCGGTCTCCCTCGAGCTCAGCAATCGCGCGGCGCTGATGCGCAGTGCCGCTGGCCCAGTTCTGAACTGGCAGTTTTGGGCTCGGCGTCTGAGCGGCGCAGCGGAGATCGGCCTCTCGTCCCACGCCCGCTCGTGCGGCCTGTTCGCCCCTCTCCACTGGAAGTCAAAGCCGATCGCCCACGCTCTCGAGGGAGCGGCGCAGGGATTCCCCAACGGCAAGAACCGACCGCTGGCCGTGGCCTGCGCCACTGCGCTGAGGGAGGGGAAAGAGGAGAAGGCCCGCCTTCTGGCCGAATGTTCTACTGCTCGCTTGCGCATGCAAAAGTTTATTCACTCCCACCTCGTCTCCTCACTCCTCCCTGGCCGCCTGCCTGTGACCTTTCTCTCTCGCCTCAACTCCTGGGCGAAACCAGGCGAGTCTTTTTCGCCCTCGCAGATTGAATGGGAGCCGCTCAAAGAGCTGCTCGTGCCGGGTTTTTTCGCCCGCTGCTCACTCGGCCCTTATCGAGACCTGGGTGGGGGGATGGACCGCGAGCCGTCGCCTTCACTCGAGTGACGTTTACAGCCCCTGTATTTTCGGCTGCCGCCAATCCGAGGACGCTCGCGCCTCAGACGCCATGGCTCACTACACCCGCTGCCCACTCCTTTGGCAGGCAGTGCGCGCAGTGTGGCATGCGCAATTATGCAACCCACAGTCGATTTTAACTCGTCTGGGCCTCAGCAGCGAAGAATCAGACGAGTGCTCACAGCGCGTTCCGCTAGAGCGCGCGATCATTGCTTTTCATACCTACGACATACAGACGAAGCTTCCCATCATAAGGAGGTCGCTTCCTCATGCGACCGAGGACAGCGCCTGCGCTGCGAGGGCGCTCTTCTTATCAACTCACAAGGCCGTGCAGTGATCAACTGGGCATTGTGCGCCGCGGAAGCACGAGCGATATATATATATATATATATACACATAGCTGTGTGTATATATATATATATATATATTGTAGTGGCTCCCGGCCAGTGCCGCCGATCCGGGGCGCTCTGGATGATGATGCTGATGATGGTGATGTGACCATGGTGATGGCGGTCGTGATGGAGGTGGCAATGATCCCGGCCCCCCCCCCCCCACCCCCCTTTATTTCTTCTGCCCCCCCCCCCCCTCTCTCCTACCCCCCGCCCCCCTCTCTCTTTGTTCCCCCCCTCCCCCCGCTCTCGCTTGCCCCCCCCCCCCCCCCCTCCTCTCCGCGCCCCCCTTTCTCCTGCCCCCCCCCCCTTGTCTCTCCTGCCCCCCCCCCCCCCCTTCTCTGGCAGGTGGTGGTGCCGGGCGTTGAATTTGCCAGTTAAGCACGCCCCCCCCATCTCCCTTTCCCCCCCAGCAGAGCTAAAGCTCATGCTGAAGCAGAGCTTCACCTAAGTTAATTTTAAGTCACGCGCAGGGTTGGCGGATATATATACATATATATATATAGTATATATATATATATATATATATGTATATATGTATTTACACCTATACGACCACCTTTCGGGCGATAAAGGGGTTGGGGAGGGGGGGGGGGGGGGGGCACGTTTCACTCGATCGTTCTCGTTGTCGATCTCACTATCGGTCTCGTTCGATCGATCTCGCCCGGTCGATCTCACAATCGATATCGGTCGGTCTATCTCATTCGATAGATATCGCAATCGATCTGACTATCGGTTTCACATCGATTGCACTACGGGCCCCACAATATATCTCACATTCGGTCTCGCTATCGATTCCACTATCTGTACCGCAATCGATCTCGCAATCGACGTCATCATCATCACCAACATCATCGTCATTCACGTCATCAATCATCACCACCTCACCATCACCATCATGACCTCATCGCCATCATCATCAATATAATCGTCATCCTCACAATCATCATCATCGAGGGCACCATCATCGTCACCATGCGAATCAACATCATCATCATCATCGGGACACCATCATCATCATCATCGGAATACCATCATCATCATCGTCATCATTTCATCACGCGCATGAACTACATCGTCAACATCACCATCATCGTGACACCATCATCCGCATCATCATCAACATCAACATCAACCTCATCATCATCGGGGCACCGTCACCGTCGTCACCATCATAATCGTCACCAGTATCAGCATCATCGGGGCACCATCATAATCATACTCGTCATCATCATCATCGGTTCACCATCACCAAACTTATCTTCATCACCGCATCCCAATCCTCATTTTCAACATCATCATCGTGGCACCATCATCGTCATCATCATTAACAGTACCATCATCATCGCGACACAATTATCATCATCGTGATCATCATCAACAGCATCATCATCAATCTCATCGTCATCACCATCGTGTCACCATCATAACCATCATCTTCGTCATCCTTCATCAGCTCACCATCCCATCATCATGTACATCATCAGGACCACCAACATCATCATCATCCGGACGTCATCATCATCAGCGACATCAGCATCATCGGCAACACCATCATCGGGACACCACCATTATCACAACCATGGCCATCGTCATCATCCTTATCAACATCATCATCGGGACATCATCATCGTTACCAGCCTCATCATCAACATCGTCATCATTGGGACACCGTCATCATCATCATCGGATCACCACCATCAGCACCAGCATCATATCATCATCATCATTCTTAACAACACCATCAGCATCATTATCATCGGGGCATCCTCGCCATCATCGGCAAAATCGTCATCATCATGATCAGCATCATCATCTGGACACCAGCATCATCGTCACTATCATCACCCCCATCATCACCATCGGGACACCATCGTCATCATCAACATCTGCATCATCATCATCATCGGGCCACCGTCATCAAACTCATCATCAACACATCATCATCATCCTCACCATCATCATCATTTGGACATCATCGTCATCGTTAACATCATCAACCTCACCAACATCGGATCACCATCATCAATATCACCATCATCACCATCAAGATCAGCATCATCAACTTCACCATCAGCAACATCCGCTTACCATTATCACCATTCTCATCTTATCTTCGCATTATCTTTTCAGCATCAACATCGCCATGATCATCAACATCATCAGCATCATCGGGCGACGAGCACCATCATCAGCAAACCAGCATCATCATCATCGGGACACCATCATCATCACCGCAATGGCCATCATCATCATCATCAACATCAGTATCATCACCAGCTGTCTCATCATCATCATCATCATCATCATCATCATCGGGACACTGACGGGACAGTGGCGGGACACCGGCCGGACACCGCGCGCCACCCGGCCCCGGACAGGAAACATGTGGCCCGGCCGCGCCTCAGCCAGAGGCGGGGCACTTTTCGCCCGTCCACGCAGCTTCGCCCCGCCCGCGCGCACGGCGCGCGCGAACACGAAACCGAAACCGATTTCTTGGTGGTGGGGGCTCTCCTCTCCACTTCGATCTCACCCGTTCACGCGCATATCTATATATATACACATCCGTATCCATTTGGCTTAAGGACATTTTGGCTCAAGCTTGAGCCATAGCTTGAGGCAGTTGTAGGACTACGTTCAGCTTCCAGCTGACCCTCAGCTCTTCCGCGCCGTCTTGATTGCGTCTCCCGCTTCAGCAGGGTGCTGATTCATGGCGCAGCGGGGCTCATGGTCTGGAAAATCGCTTCCACCTCCGAGTGGAAGAGGGGCCCATCAGGCAACTGGCATTGCGTGGGCGCCCGCTCGCCACAGCGTCAGCCGCCTCGCGCGTGGGTCTGCTCAGGCTGCCAGGAACTTGGCGATCTTCGCCCCCTCGGCAAGCGGTTCGATGGCGCTCGTGCTGCGCTGAGTCGCGCCAAGGCCAGGCAGGCGGCTGCCGGGGAGAGCGTGCAGCTTGCCCAGCGAGCGGTGGGCGCGGCCAAAAGCTAAGTGTCCAAGCTCCAGGAGGACGCGCAGGATCTGGAGGCCCAGATTTCGGCCCACGCCGAAGGCCCTCGCTCCACAATGGACGAGCTGGCGGCCCAACTACATTCCGCAGTCGAGCAGTTGGCCCAGCGCGGGTCCACGGGGCCGGAGGCGGTGGCGGAGGCGAAGGCCCAGTCCTCCGAGATCCTGGCCAGGTTCCAGAGCGCCCTGGAGAAGGCGCCCCACCTGCGCGCGAACGGCAAGCAGCCTCCACCTCCTGTCTCACAGACCCGTTTGAACGGCAAGCAGCCCGGGAAATGGTCTGTGACGAAGTTTAATGCGAAGTCCCAGCGGAGCCGCACTACGGAACGCCGCGGAACGGGGACGCGCAACTGCGAAGTTCAGCGAGTCTCATGGTTTTCCCGGAACGCCGCGGAGGGGGAGGGCCGGAAGTGGCATCCGCTACGCCTTCCACTGTTCCACGTCTCACGCCCAAGCGAGTGGGGTGTGCATGCGCGCCACAACTACACTCCTCGAGAAGCAGTTCCACGACTGCCAGTACTTCGCGATCGGCGTGCAGGAGGGTCGCTCGCAGAGCTCGGAGCAGACCGAAGGCCAGCATGTCGCCATGCTGGCTGCTGCTGCCGCGCCTGGCGGTTCCTTTGGCGTCCAGTGCTGGGTAAAACGCGTCTGGCGCACGCATATCTGGCACCCATTGTCTCCTCGGATTTTGTGCGTAATCGTCGCCCGTCCTGGACTCGAGGTTGGTTTTCTTGTTGCGCATTCTCTTCGCACCATGTCTCATGAAAGCGCCCGTCTACAATGGTGGGCGGACCTGTCTGCTCTCATGCGCGCCGTCTCCCTGGCAAGTGCGCGATCCCATGGGTCGCGCTTATTGACGCCAACGGCCGACTTGGCTCCACTCCGTCTTCGTTGCGTGGGCCGAGCCGACCAGAGAAGGATCATGTTAATGGTAGTCGTCTTCGTGCTTTTGTTTGCAGTTCAATTTGAAGTTGGCCAATTCACGGGGCCCTGGAGGCCGCGCTTGGACATCGACTTTCGGCGCCACGCATCGCATCGACTACATTGCAGTGCTGGCTTTCGTATTTCACGGGATTGTGCAGTGCGGGCCTAATTATGGTAGGGATCTCATATGTCGCCATGGGAGACCACAACGTCGTAGCTATGCGCGCGATGCTTCCGGTTCAACCCGCGAGCGCCGGCATCGCGAAGCGTTTTTCCGTGAACAAGTACAGGTTGCAAGACGCCGGTCTGCGCGACGCTTTTCGGCAGTTGATGTGGCGCTTTCCTGAAGCGCCTGAGGCCGTGCACCCAGATGGCCACGTTGAGCTCCTCGACTCGTGGACGCGCTGGGCGGCCGCGCATTGCTTTGGCCCGCCGGCGCGCCGACCGCGGCAAGCGTGGCTCACCCCGCGCGCAAGGGAGATAGTTCAGCATATTGCACCCTTGCGCCGTGCCCGTCATCGAGCCGCCGTCCACCGCCGACAGCGTTTTCTCGCTGTGGCCTGGCCCTCGTGGAAGGAACAGGTGCCCGCTCTCGCTGTCCCATTCCCGTGCCCCACGGGCCTCTGGGCAGACGCCCGCCGTGCACTTCGTGGCGAAGCCAACGTCACTGCCGCCATTTTCTCGTTGCAGATGGCTGTCGAACCTATCGTCGACGATGGCCGCCGGGTGTATCTGGACAGCGCGGCGGGCGACAAGCCTTTGCCGTGCTCCGTGCTCTGGGCACTCGCGCCTCCAAGCCGAGCCAATGCCTGCGCCGCGGCGATGGCACTCTCACCAACACTACCGCGGAGGTGAACGAGGTGTGGCAGCAGCACGTCGCCACGGTCTTCCAAGGACAAGTCGTTCCACGCTCAGCTCTTCGACCGGAGCCGGGCAGCAACTTCGGCTTGACCTCGAGCCTCGATGTCGGCCCCGAGGCCACCCGAATTGCCTACCGAGCCCTCGGGCGCAACAAGGGGGTCGGTTACGATGGCATTCCCGCCGAGCTGCTTCAAGCAGGCGAATCCGCGATTGCCACCAAGTGCGCTGCCGTGAAACAGCGCGTGCACCAGACCAGCGCGTGGCCGTCTCAGTGGTGTGGTGGGCGTTCGCAGGAGGCGGTCAAAAGGATGGGGGGCCCGTGTGAGACCAACGAGTACCAGAACATCTTCCTCGCGGACCACGCCAGCAAAGGCCTCGCCGGAGTTCTGCAGCAAGACGCTAACTGAGCCTACGTTGAGCATCAAGCAGAACCCCAATTCGGAGCCGTACCGAAGAGAAAAAACTGATATGGCGCCTCGCGTCAATCACTCGATGATCGATTACGCTGCGCAGTCCAAGCTCTCCACCCTTGTTCTGTCCATGGACCTCGCCAAGTCTGTCGGCCGTGTCATTCGGCAGCTGATTCACGGGTGGGGCAACGCGGCGCGCTTTAAGCATCGCCGAAGCCTCTTGTTCTCCAGGTCGCCCCAGACGCTGCCGACTGGGTGCTCCAGTGCTTGGACGAGCGGGGCCCGCTGGTGCAGCAATGGGGCCTCGACGCCGCGACCTCCGCCATGGCGAGGGCGCTGCGCGAAGGGTCGCGGGCGGCAGTGGCGGATCTGCCAACGCGCGTCGCGAGCTGGGCCGGCTGGCAAGGATGCAGGCTCGGAGCTCTTCGCTTCAACGGCGCGTACGGGATCGCGCTGGACATGATTGCGTGGGAGGCCAAACGCGCTCTCATCTCCCTCGAGTTGAAGGTCCCCGACGGCGCTTTTGGGGGTGCGCCGGCAGCATCGTCACATCGCGTTTTGGATGCAGCTTTCATTGGCGACGAGGCCTTGGCTATAGTTGCGCAGTCAGCCGAGGAACTAGTCCGGCACATTGACCAGTTGTTGCTCATCGTCTTCTTTGTGTGCGAAACATGTGCACCTGAAAATCAACGTTGCTAACGGGGAGACTGAAGCGCTGCTTGTATACCGTGGCAGGGGCGCCGAGACTCGTTGCGAAGCTCGTCGGCAAGACGGCGGCACGTTGGGCATTTCCGTGCCTCAACGCGAATTGTGCATACACGTCGTTGAGTCTTACAAGCACCTGGGCACGTTCACATCCCTCCACGACTCATGTACGGCGGACGTCAACACAAAGGCCGCTCGCACATTGAAGTCGTGCGCCCCCCTGTCATGGAAGGTGTTCGACTCCGTCCACGTGTAGATGCCACACGCGCATTGATGTTCATGCGATGTCTCTTGTTGATCCATTCGGCGCGGAGGTGCTCGTTCCCGCCCGTCGCCAGCTCCGCAAGCTCAACAATGTATATATGACGATACTACTAAGACGCATTGCCAACGAGCTTCGTTTCTGTCGCACGGAGCACACCGATCGCGAGATCCGCGACAAGCTCGGCTAGCCCGGATGAGGTGATGATATCTCTGCCGCATTGTGTTGCATCGCCCGCGCGCGCTTGTTGCCCTCCTGTACGCGCGACCGCAGGGGCGACCACTTGGATGGGTCACTGCAGCGGCTCGCGACTGCGAGTTGTTGCGGCCGTTCTTGCCGGATGGTTTTCATGATTTTCTGGCGGGCCCCAGCGTGTTGCGTGCTCTTGTGGAGCGGCCTTTTGCTCACAGCGTGCTCTGGCCATTCATCAGAGAGCCAAGCGCGGCGCCATCCTCGAGATCCAAGACCGGTTTCCCTCTTCCGTCTGCCCGGCTTGCGGGAGAGATTTCTGGGAGCGAGTCCGTTTGATCTCTCGTGTCTCCGCCGGTCGGCGACCAACGTGCCGAGACTGGATCATGGCGCGCTGCCCGCCGCTCCCGGCCGCGCGAGCCATCGAGCTCCGAGCAGGGGTCCGCGAGCACCGCAGATTGGCTCAGCAGGCTGGACATTCCCATCGTCTCGCCCGCCTGCCCGTCAGTCCCACTGGCCAGGCACAGTTGTCTTTAGCCCATGCTCGGCGGCTGTCATTGCAGGACCCACCGGCTCGTGCACACATGGCCGATCGATCCGGCTACAGCTTGTACAGCGTGCGCGGTCGTGCAACGTGTCACTTCAGCATACTCGTGACACGACCGTTTTTGGACCAACATTATTATTAGCGTTGTTATTTTTATCATTATTACTAGCATTATTCTTATTGTTATTCTTATTATTTTCACTATTATTATTATTTTTTATTATTGTTACCTCTATTATATATCTACACATATATATATATGTATATATATTTGTACGTGTCCATGCGTGGCTCATTCTTTGAAAGAACTTAACTCCAGCCCTCGCTGACCGCATGTGTTCCGCCTGTTGCCGTGACGCACGTGCATCCCGTTTGCGCGGAGCGGTGCGGTGAGACACCCCCCGCGGATCGGCATCGATGCGCTATTTGTTCCATGCCTTGTTGGGCGTCTTCAGCAGTCGGCGGGCTTGTTTTCCACCGCCACCACCGTACGTAGGAGTGGGAGGAGGTCCTCCTCCTCTTCCCCCTCTTCATCCTCCTCCTCATCCTTCACCTCCTTCCCCCCTCCAGCTTATGGTGCTGGTGGAAAACAGGCCCATCAGCAGTGCAGCGGCCGAGCTTTTGGCAGCCGTGGGAGCGGTCGTCGTACCGTCCCAAGCCCTCTTGCTGTGTTTTTGGCTCCTGGCTCCGTGCGTTGCCAAGCCTGGCCGCCACGTGTTCAAGGCTGGAGTGGAAGTGCACAGTTCAGAACGAACATGCCTCCTCGTCCTCACGAGGCCCTTGGGGACCCCACAACAGGTAGAATACGTGGGTTCTGTATATTCCCCCGTAACCTTTAGCGCACGTGCCTTTCCCTTCTCGGTAGCGGCAGCTCCCAGAAGAGCGCAGGCGGCCCCCCAGATGTCGCCCGAGCAGAGCCTCGAGAGGTCCTCCGAGAGCGGCCCAGGAGGTGGCCCTCTAAGAGCGGCCGGCAGCGGGACGACAGGGCCACGGCGTGCTGCCCGGGGTTGGGAGGCTGATAGACTTCCTGCACTGACATCGGCACGAGCGAAATGTGTACGGACAGTATGGGTACGATGCCCAACAGCAGTTCCTCAGAGGAGGGAAAGGTACCCATACCTCTACCCTTCGCTCGTTTTCCCCTTTTTGGGCCTCCTGGGCGGCTCTCGTCGCCACCGCTGGATTCGCCTCGAGATTCTGGTCAGAACGCACCCCAGCAGAGGTCCAGGGAGTAGCGGTATCTGCACCTTTCGGTTTCCCCAGTTTCTGTCCATTTTGAACAGTACTCGCTGTCGGTGTGGCCGTTGCCTGTGTACAGTTGAGGCAGAAGGCCGCCTGCCCAACAGTGGCCGCTGTTGGTTTGGGACAGCATCTGTTGTTGGGCATCGTACCCATTTTTGCCGTACCCATTTCGGGCGTCCAAAACTGACGCGTCGATTAGCGAATTGGCCGTTTTCGGTTCGCGAGAGGGCGTCGCGGCCGTCATTTCTGCGGGTCCCGTTCCGTCGGTGTCGGTCCCAAGCCGTTTTCACTAAAGGGTGGTTTACGAAAGGGAGGTTTGTCCACCGCCGAAGGGTGCCCTCAGAAGGTTCCAGACAGCCGACGGAAGCCTCAAGCAGACCAAGATGGGCTCGCCACTTCAGGCGGCCCATGAGAGGCCCCCAGGGTGGGCCGAAACCGGCCCCGAGAGACCTCCCAAGGAGGCCGTTCAGGCGTACGCCCACGAGGCCCCCTCTGACGGCCCCATAATAGTGCTTAGAGGTGGCAATAGGAAATGAAGGATCAACGAGTGACTTGCTGAACCTCAGCGCGCGAAAAACGCGTCTATGATTTTAGTATAGTCGTATGCCGATGTACCTATGCATGCACTTATACCGACATGTTTAATTAGATTGCAGCCAGAGGACACGATCATAACATACTACACCGATGTGTTGACACTATATTTCATTTTTTTGGCACGTCGGTTGGTTGACCGTTGAAACGATATTTTATTATATCAGTTTGTCTGTCGATAGACTCGTGAGATGGTAAAACACTGCGCCCGTGCCCACGCCCGCGCGTCGGGTTCTCAGTTCATGATGCGTTTATGGGTTTATCGGTCCATCGGTTTCTCGGTTTTGTTCAGTCGTCCTGTTGCGATACTTTGTTCAGGGTCAGTATATCATGTTTATCGCTCTCCGCACCCGCACCGTTACGGCCAAACGAGAGGGCAAACGGAGGCAGATGCGCACGTGGGAGGAGAAAAATGAGACGAGGCGGGGGGGGGAGTGACGGGGACATGGAAATTGAGAGTAAGGGAGCTGGAGGGAGGGAGAAAGAAGAGGACGAGGACAACAAGATGATGCTGACGATGATGATGGTGATGCTGCTGATGATGGCGATGATGTTGATGGTGTTGGTGGTTGTGGTGGTGATGATGATGATGCTGATGGTGATGGCCATGATGATGTCGACGCCGACGCCGCCGCCGACGATGACGATTTTGAAGCTGGTGATGATGATGATGACGATGCTGATACTGAAGAATAATCATCATATGGTGATGATGGTGATGATGGTGAAGATGACGGTGATGCTGATGATGATACTGCTGATGATGACGATGCCGATGACGATGACGACGATGATGCTGATAAGGATGATGCCAATGACTAATACATGACGATGGCGATGGTGCTGTTGATGCTGCTGATGTTGCTGGCGATGAAGATGGTGACGGGCAGTGATGGCGGAGGGGTGGGCGGATGTCTTCGTCAGCTCTCCGTGCTCTTCCTCCCGCTCCCCCTTGTCGCCGTCGTCGTCGTCGTCATCGCAAAGTTGCCACCTTTGTCCTCCTCGCCTCCAGGAAGCTGAACTATCCTGAGGTTCCGTGATTTAGGAGTTCGTGCGAACCAGAAGCATCATGCCAATTCTGGTTCGGATTCTTTGATCCGTGTCAGAACGCAAAACACATCCAGAGGGTTTCTATACTATACCCACTAGCTGGGTCCCCGGGCCTGGGGGCGTCAACTTTGTTGAACATTCCCCCATCCCCCCCGGCGTCCGACGTCGGTCTTTGGGGCCGGCGGGCCCTTTTCAGGGCGCTGGGAGATTCTCCAGGCCCTCAGGGGCCTCCAGGACGGCCTCTCCAAGAGGCCTCCAAAACGGCCACATGCTGGGCAGTCAATGCGCCCCTTCCGCACCACCATTCTTTCGCCCTGCCTGTTCTCTCTCATTGCGCGCGCCGTCCGTCTGATGTGCGGACTGACTTCTTCTGCTTCCGCAGCTATATACATGTATTTTGGCTCTAGGGAAACGGAACAGGAGCGAGCCTGCGGCGCGCGCGCGTGCGTCGGCGGGCGGGCCGGCCTCGTCCCCTTCAGTGCTACCTTAGTGTATGCTTGACGGCGCGATCTCTTTTTACACATGTCATCTGCGGAGCCCACTGACAATGATATATCATCGGTACATATTGCAGGAATTGTGAACGCCCAGGCAAAAATATTGGTTATATCAGCCGAAGCGACGGCACAGCCGTTCGCGTCGTACAGCATGGGGTATCAAGAACCAACGCCCGGGCGAACATAATATCGAACACCTCCGGAGCGCGCAAGTATAAGCGCCTCAACGAGGCGACCAAACCCTCTTAACCTTCCCAGTCAGAAAGCACCAGAGACTATGTTCGACTTAATAGAAGGGGGTTCATCGGTTGATTCAGTGACAGTATTCAGAGAACAACGCTCGAGCGGAAGGTATGGCACAACCAGAACTTCCGCCGAGGGACCGTCTGAGTTGGCGTCGGCACAGCCTGGGCTTCAGCCATCGACCGACAGATCTCGAAACGGAAAAGTTGTTGGATCAGATCCCCATCGAAACGTCAGGCGCCGAAAGACCTGGGCGCCGAGCACGCAGTGCAGTATACGTTGTCTGCGCAGAATGAGGATGTGAACCATCTACACTGTAGCTCCCATTCGATTGAAAAGAATACGCCCGATTTCACACCTCGCCTGGTCCGTCGCGTCATCTCGAGCCTCTCCTTGATATGTGTGTCGGTCTCGCTCCCGACCGTATAATGATAGAGGCAAGTTAGAAAGCCATCCTTGATTCGGACGATGACTTTAAATGCGAATCACGCCCAAATCAATGTGAATGCTCATCGGCACAGCCGATATCGAGCTACCCCGACGCAGTGCGCGCAGTGAGAAATGCGCGAGACATTGCAAGCGTGACTCCCCGCCCGCTAACGAAGAAACCGAAGTGTGAGGATGATGACTTGAATGCCTCGCCCTTATCGCAGGGGCTTTACAGACCAGACTTCTCGTTGCCCAGAACAAGCAGAGATAGAGTACCAGGACTTGATGAGCTCACAATGCAGGACGAAAGAGACGACCTCGCAAGGGGCATGGGCGTTGACGCCACCAAGAGGGGCGTTTGAACGAGAGAACAACACACGCCCACCGTAAGCAGCGAAAGGGGGCGTTCCAGCAAGGCCCCCAGGGCCGGGCGTTCCAGTTCCAAGGGATTTGATTCGCCGCGAATGGCATCGAATAGAAATTCCAGCAGCTTTTCGACGCGGGGGGGCTGCGGGGGCGCCGGGCCGACGCGCCCCGCTCGGGCGGGGAATCGGTGCGCGGGGAAAGCGCGCCAGTGCGATCTCAATGATCGAATGTTTGCCCCGCGTGTGCCGGGGGCTCACGTCGAAGGCCAGTGCGTTTTCAATGTTCGAATGTTTGCCCCAAATGCAACCTAGCATGGCTTTGTAACGAGCGCGTCGCGATGGAAAGGCGCCATTGCCATCGTCTCGCGATTCAAGAGAGGGCGGAAAGAAACAGGCAGCATCGGGGGCAGCTGAGGGCTGCGAGTGCGCACGTGCCGCAGATCTTTTCGGAGGCGCAGGAAAATTAGAAGGCCGCCGAAGAGGCTCAACGACAGCTTGCGGTTTCCGAGGCTCAGAGACAAGAAATTGCACGAAAGATGGGGCATGAGCAAACCATCATTGGACAACGCGCAGAAACTGATGCAGCATGCTGAGGCCAACGCAGCGGGCGCTGCAGACGAAGCACGCCGGCGGCTTGCTCAAGGGGAAATTGAAACATGGGGAATCCAGAGCATAGCCGGGAACTGGTGTCCGACCGGGAGAAAGCTGAATGCAGAGCGAAGGCTGATGCAGCAAGGGGGGAAGGAGAGAGAGAAGCCCGAGAACAGGCAGCGCGAGAAAATCAGGAGCTCCGCAATCATCTTGAAGCTGCGAGACTCGAGGCCGAGAGAGTGAAATCTGAGGCACTGCGAGCCCTTCGAGAACAAGATCAGAAGACCCAGGCAACCAGAGATGCGGACCAACAAATTATTGGCCGATGCCCGGGGCCGTCTGATGGGGCGCGCAAGAGAACATATAAGAAACAATGTTCTTGCAACTCGGGCCGTAAGCGAGGACAACGGAAGGTTGAGGTCTGACCTTGAGCAACGTCGGATCGAGGGAGAGGTCGATTCGACACCGGCACAGCCGGCACATGTTAAGCCGCCTCCTCGCCCAATTGCTGCTCGCCCTGTTGGGGCGCCTGGCGCCTCCCGAGCCCGAGCGCGATCAGGCGCTCCGAATCAGGCCTGTCGCATTTTGCACGCAACCTTCGACCGATGCGTGCTAGGGTTGTTTGAGGCGCGCGCGCGATGACCGCATGGACATGGGCGCCAAACGCTGCGATGAATGCGCTCGGAGAACAAAAAAACGCTGGGATATCAGGGTGACTGCGAGAAGCGGGCAGAACCCCGAGGCGCGCCTGCTGCTCGGAGCGCAGGCAATCATCCTGATGGGAAGGCGCCGAGACACTCGGCCTCGCCTATGGATGTTGAACCCGAGCGCCAGATGCGCGATCTTGCCGATATTATGGGCATGCCGGTTTTCAAATCAGAAAAGTCGGATCTTGGCAAGATGCCAATTCTGACTGCTCCGTCGACGCCAACGCTCCCTCCCGCAAAATCGCATTTCAATCCTGGGCCGGCTGTCGAGGAGACCAGGGGGGCAAGCGAAGGTCCGACGCGGGGGGGCGCCCAGGGGGCGAACCATGAAAATGTCTTTTTCAGTGCGAGGAGGTCGGACCACCCTGACGACCTCGACTTGCCTGGGCACTTCCCTTTCACCGTCGGCCCAGCCGTTCCTGGTGAAGGGGGTGGAGACCCGGGAGGCAACGACGACGATCAGAGAGACGATCAGAGTACAGCCCCCCGCGCAGGCGTGATCGCGGTGTTACAGTTTGACGAGACGGGTCAGTCCAAGCCGCCTACGAGGCCCTCCAGGGGGGCCCGGTGGCGATGGTGACCCAGGCGGAGATGGCGGCGGGGGGCCGAATGACTTGGCATCGCTCGGGCGCGTGCGTTTTTTTTCCCCGCGGGGGCCACCGATGGGGCACCCTGGACCATCGAGCAAAAAACACGCACGAAATCGAAACATGCAGGGGGAATGGGCGTCCGAGCGACGGCGAGATGATCGCGGCAACCCTACATGTCGGCCGTTTCACGCCGACCGCATGGGCATGCACTTGAGAAGTTTTGGAAACAGTAAAGAACTAAACTTGCACGATATACCGAGTGTCCAGACACTCCGAGAATGGCAGCAACATTGCATGAGGGCGGTCGCTGGATCATGGCATGACGTTCGCGCGGCACAGACATGGGTCAGCGAAGCAAGGGGCCCTGACGTGTCCAAGGAGAATCTTAGGGACCCAGGGGCATTAGTGCGCCTTGATATGATGACCGCGACAGACCTGCTCGAGAAATGCCCATTTCTGGTCGCAGATCAGTCGCATGGACATCCGTGTCAGATTGAAGGACGTCTCCTAACGGGTCGAGAAATGCTACGAGCCCTATGCGTTTGGTGTTCTGTCAGGTCGGAGAGCGGACAACATTGGATATGCCGAGACCTCCTCAAATTGACCGTTGATCGATAAAAGCCTGATCAGGACTTGTACTATTCTCACAGCGAATGGATGGAAAGGGGTACCGCGAATTGTACGGCGCCAGGGAACAGTCGGATGAAATGAAGGCTTCAATGCATGCACATTTTTTTGAACAGATCAGACAGGTTCTTAGGCTTGAGCATGCAATGCAGTGGTATGAATTGTCAGCGGATCCTCCGGGCACGGGAATCAGATCTTGTCAATGGCTCTTTGTTCAAGTCGAATCTCTCATGATGCGGGACAGAGAGCAGCGGGCAATTTCTGGACATGAGTCGACCCTCAATTCTAGAAATAGTCAGGCCCGTCTGACAGGCGGGGAAAACATGGGTGGCGGGGGCGGAAAAAGTGCCTCTGCTATGGCAGCAACAGTCCATCGACTAGGACTGCCCACGGATAAGCTGGCAAGCGGAAGAACGACAGGTCAGACATCTTGCAAGTTCGTGAAGCAAGGAAAGAATTGCCCTGAAGCAGGACAAGGTTGCCCCTGCAATCGCAAGAAGCCACACCTGCCGCACCGGCGCAGCCGGGAGCGGGAGGTGATACTCGTGCCTCCGGCGGAAAGAGCGATCGCAAAGGCAGAAGTAATCGGTCTGCGAGTAGAGGCCCGAGAGGACAGGACCGGCCTCGCTCCTCGACTCCATCGAACAAATTCGGCAACTCTAATGCGACGCAGTCGCGGACGAGGGGTCAGTCGGAAGCCTCGCGAGAACGCCGAAGCAAAATGGCGTGTTACGCATGGTCGCGAGACCCTCGCAGCTGCATGGGCCCTCAGAGTGTGCGCTATAAGCAGCGCAGAGGCTTGACTGAGAAAATCAGACGTGATAAATACGAAGAAGCGCAGCTCAAAGCTGGCAAGTCACTGGAATGCCAGAGAACCTCTCGGCAAGCTGATTCTGCAGCTGCGAGCGCTGGTGATGCCGCGTCGGGCGAGGCCCCGAGAAGTAGGGGCTCGAGCAAACGTCGCGGAAGGAACAGAGGTAAGGGCAAAGGAAGGGGTAACTATAAACCATGTAAGACGTTCACCGACACCAGAGCTTGCTCGCGAGGCAAAGGCTGCTGGTGCGCGAAGAACAACCACATCATCCGTGACGATGGCTGGGCAGTGGCGTACCATGTGCTAGTGCCAAGATGTTCGTTGCGTATCTCTTTCTTCCTTCTTGCTGATGTTCATTCAATTTGTGGCTATGTGCTGTCCTATCGGTCAGGCCAACAAGGGAAGGACAAACGTGCGCTCCCTGGCACAGCCAGTCGAGTCAGACTTGCCTGCCCAGCCCCGCTGGCTCGGGGATCGCGGAGGACAACCAACTGCGATCGACTCCGGCAATGAATGCATGTTCATATGATGCCAACAAATTTCCCGAGGAAGCCGTTCCCGCTTCCGACGCGCAACGCGAACGCAGAGAGATGCTGACGAAACTCGTCGCTATCTTTGTTAAATTACATCCTCCTCCCAGGGGGGCTATCGCGTCTTCCTGTGGCGAACCTCGCGGGGGAAGCTGCGTCGGACCTGCGACGGCGGGGAGATGTGGGCATAGTGCGAAGTTTCATTCACCCTTCCACTCGTGAGCCGGCCACTACTCGAAGGAAGGCGCGTCGCCGCAGCCCGAGGGGGCTGCCTTCGAGTGTAGACGGCAGATGGACGCCCCCAAAGGAAGAGCATAGACGAATGCAGTCCGAATGGAGAGCATCATCAAGGAACGCACAGCTCAGGGCATCTGATATGGCCGACGAAGTCTGGCACCTTTGGCTGGCGTCCGAAGAAAAAGAAAGAGCCACCCAGAGTGGCTCAGTCGCTGCGGGGCGCGGGGAGAAGTCGCCTGTGCACCTCGGCGTCCTCGGGTTCATAGTCGACGCGGGCTGTGAACATAACCTTGTCGCAGAAAGGCCCATTCGAGCTGCAGGCGCAATGGGCATGACCAAACGGTTGGAAGAGTCGATCACCCTGCATACTGCTGGCGGTGCCTCGCGGGCCCTCGGTTCAGTCTGCGTCGCATGCCCCAGCTTCGCGGGTGGAAATTTTGAAGCGCTGGTCATGCTGGAGACGCCGCATGTAAGCTCGGTTGGAGAGCGGTGCGTGGATCACGGCTTTAGTTTCGTCCGGCCAGCAGGTCGGCGACGCCGCTTGCTTCTGCCCAACGGTCACAGAGTGGACCTGGCCGCTGCGGGCAAGTTACCATACTTGACCCTATCTGACAGAGAGGCGCGGGGTCAGTGGATGCGCGCGGTTGCCGCCGGACAGCCTGCCGCCCGCGTGCGGCGGTGTTGCTTGGCGTCGGGCGCCGAGAGATTTCTGGGTGACGTGGAATGCGCGGGAGGTCCTCCGCCCGGCTCCATTCAGAGTCGCGTAACAATAGGCCTGCACACACATGAGATGATTGGTAACCATGGCTGCGCTGATGGAAGGCCGACATCGGCTGCGCACTGATTTCCGCCCCCCATAGACTCTGTGGATACAGCTACTTATTTCTATTATTCGCTTCAAGCAGCTCGTGAATGCGGTTGGGGCAAAACGCCAGCGGGCGTCGTGAGTTTTGTAAATTCCTCATCTGCTCCCAATCACGACAGAGTCGTTGGCTGCGAGACATCGCGCCACGGCATAGTCGGGTGTTGTGCGACTACATGTGAGAACCCATTGTTGGCATGGGGTCTCTGGGGTCATGCCCTGTTGCGCAGATTGCGGGCTGGATTCCATCAACGCAGCCGCCGCGCCTCGTCGAAGCGCGGATGCAAATGAGGGTTCGGGAGAGGGTGACTTCGTCGATATTGACGCACCTGCCGACTTGGACCCAGAAGATGCTGAGATTGAGGTGCCGGTCTCTGCGACGGAGCGACTCGAAAAGAGCGCTGCCTCCCTCTTACATGTTCTATTCACTCCTTAAGAATCTTCTTTGCTCGGCGTGCAACTGGGCGAAGGCCGTGTGGCGCCGACAAAGGAAAGCGCAACATGAAGGGCTGGGGGTACCGCGACCATACGCAAATCCTACAACGTTCGGACACCTGACCACCATGGACCATTGGCTTGCGATGGATGACCTATCGCGGGGGCTCCACGACGAGACCGCGTGCGTGACTTTCCGCGACCAGGCAACATATTTCATATCAGCGCAGGGTGTGCACGACAAATCAGCGATTCACGTATGCAGTTCTTTGATTAATCTCAAAGCCCCAGGAAAAAAGTTAGAATATTGTTATACTGACGGTGCTAGAGAAGTTGCAAGGGCGTGCATCGAACTTAAGATTGCACACGACCCTACTATATCCCTGGTAACACGAAGCTGATGGCTGTCGCTGAACGATCCACTGGAATTGTTCAGATGGGGACTCGCGCGCTGCTCATCCAAGCGGGCCTTCCCCCACCATTTTGGACATGCTGTCCGATACGTCTGTCCTTGCTACAACGCAAGGATCCCTGAAAACGGCGAGTCGCCATGGAGGCGCAGATTTGGACATGAGTTTGCAGCCCCGCTTCTTCCGTTTGGTTCCCTCGTTCGATTTCGGATCGCCAAAACAGTCGGGGCGATGGTGTCGGGGATTCACCTCGGCTATGTCCACGCAGCGGGAGGCATGGTTGGACCAGAGAGTTATGCGACACCACTGCGACAACTTGATGGTCGGTATATTGAGACTGGGCGGACACCAGCTGGCAAGCGCCCGATCATCGAGAAATCAGACCAAGTCTATTGCAAGATTTGGGATGGTACCGCACCGGACCAATAATCTAAATTCCCTGTGCGCGAAGCATATGAGATTGCACAGGCGACGGTTGAATACGTACTTATTCCTCCTAGCGGTGCCCCTGACGGCCCAGCCGGCCAGGGAACCAGATTAGGATCACAGGCGACGCAGTCGTTCGGTGAAGGAGATCCTAGTTTGGGTTTGTCCGCGGGTCAGAGAACGGGGTCGTCTGTAGGAATGGCCCCAGAAGTGGCAGGGAAAGCGATTAAAAGGGAAATCAGTGTTCGTTTTGGTGTGAAGGTTTTTGGGGTCAATTTGTTGTTTTGGATTATGTTTGGGTTAAGCTGTGGCTCCAGATTCTTAGCTGTTGGTGTGCACTTGAAAGTGTCGTTTGTTCTCCACTACTGCATATACGTCGGTCTCCGGGGTGGGGTGTCCGATGGGTTAGGCGCGGCTGCCGGCTTCGACCAGCGCCGCTGGGCGTCGGTGTTCGGCCTTGGTTTTGCAGCGGTGTCTTGCGATGCAAGTTGGTCTTTGGCCTCGGTATTAGTCTTCGGCCTCGGTCTTGCGACGCCGTCCGTCTGCGACCTCTCCCCACATGGTAGAACAACGAAGATCGACCTCAGAGTTCTGCGTGCACCATCGCTCGCCGACAGCGCGGTTCCCCTTGGGCCCCGCGACACGTGGCTCGTCCTATGGCCCGCGGCGCCAACGGCCTCGTTGCCGCGGAGCACGCGAGCACGCGCTCGCCTGCGCGAGTTTCGCGTCGCACCGCGCAGCGCGAAGCGCGCAAACGCAAGAGCGCACATCTTTAACAGCGAGGCTTCGATGTCACGCGCTGTTTGCGCGGGGACTCGCGTTGCACAGCCGAAGGAAGTGGGCGAGTCTTCTGAAAAGAGCACCGCGTGCGCGTCGCCGAGTGCGCGTCGCATCGCGCCCGGCTGCCAGAAGCAAGCCCCTCCACCGCGCCAGCCCAGCACTTTGGGCAGCGACTGTTCGAGCGATGGAAACAACGATGGCGGCGACGAGGACGGCGACCATAATGCGAAGGAGACAAACATTAGGCTGTCACACGTGCGCACTCCCAATGAATTTCTTGAATAGCCCTCATGGGGTTCAACTGGGCCGTATCAGGGCAGTCTTGGGTTCCTGTGGGGCCGTCTTGCGGGCCCCTTGCGGCTTTCCTGGGTTGCTCTGAGCTCCGCGTGAGCCGTCTCGGGTCTCTTGCGGCCTTCGTCGGGGCGTCGCGGGGGCGCCTGGGTCCGTCGGGGGTCGAGAGGGGGCCGTCTTGGATCCCTTCGGCTGTCTTCGCAGGCTGTCTTGGGGCTCTCCTGGGGCCGTCCTGTGCCGCATTCTGGAGGTTTCTCGGCTCATTGTCGCGGCGTCTTGGGCCGTCTCAGGGCAACGTGGGAGGCTTCGTTGGCCCTCTCAGGCTGGTTGAAGCTGGAAGCGATTATGTCCCAAAATCCATGAAGCGCCGTATCAAAATCAGCGAGTGTCGTACCTAGGGTCTTTCGGGGTCCTTTTGGAGCCCTCCTGGGCCGTCCTGGGACGTATTGGGGGCTTCTCTGAACCATCTTGGTTCCGTGCTGGGCTTCCGTGGTGCCGCGTTGATTTGTCTCGGAGCCATCTTTGTCCGTCCAAGAAAGAACCTGAGGCCATCTTGGCGGCCGATTGCCACCCGGGGCCGTTTTGGGAGACTTGGAGAGCCTCAGGGAGTCAACGCGGTCGCCCGGGAACCCTCGGGAGAAGGGGCGGCGCGCGGGAAAGCGCGCGGCGGGGCGGGCGAGCCCCCTCAGCGAATGGAGAAACCCTACCAGACAGCACTTGGCATTCGCACGCTCCACTATCGCGGCGGCGCGGCGCCGCCTGGCGCGCGCGAGCGAGATCGAGGCGGCCTTTGCGCCGCCGCGCGCGCAGCGGCTAGAAGGGCGCTCGCGTTGGATTTCCCGCGCGCGCGACGGCCGGGCACCTCCGTGCGCGGAAAACGCAGCGCGAGCGGCCTTCCGTCGGACGTGCCTCTGAGTCCGCTGGCGTCCCCCAGCGCGTCGTGGCCGATTCTCGCCCGCCATTCGCCTTCGCGGCCCCGTGCGAGGGAGGGGGTTGCGCGGTCAACCTCGGGCGGTCAATTGGCTTATCGGCGGCCGATCCAGGTCGGTCCGCGCGCGGTTAGGCGGGCAACTCGGGCGGTCAATTCGGGAGTCCAACGCGCGGCCGGGCGGTCAACGCGCGGCTGGGCGGTCAACCTGGGCGGTCATTTCGGTCGGTTACGGCGCGGCGGGGCGGTCAACGCGCGGCTGGGCGGTCAACCCGGGCGGTCAACTCGGTTGGTCAACGCGCGGCGGAGCGGTCAACGCGCGGTTGGGCGGTCAATGTGGCCGATCAACTCATCAAAGCGCGCGTCGGCCGATCAATTCGGCCGATCAACTTGGCCGACCAACTGGGCCGATCAACTCGTCAACGCGCGCGCGCGGTCAACTCGGCCGATCAATTTGGCCGATCAGCTGGGCCGATCAATTCGGCCGATTAACTCGGCCCATCAACTCGGCCGATCAACTCGGCCGATCAACTCGGCCGATCAACTCGGCCGATCAATTTGGCTGGTCAACTCGGCCGATCATTTTGGCCGTTCGACTCGGCCGATCTTTTCGGCCGGTCAACTCGCCTGGCCCCTTTGGTCGGTAATTTCGGGCGGCCCACTCGGGGGGGTCAACTTGGGCCGTCAATTCGGGCGCGGGTGCCTGCGCGCGCCGTGGGTGCCTGGGCGCCTCCGCCCACGCACGCCGCCAGCGCTTGGGCGTGCTCACCCGCGCTCGCGGTGGGCGCCCGAACGGTTTCATTCCGAGCTCCCCAGGCCAATAAGTTTCGCGTTGCCCGGAGTTTTTTGGCCCCGGTTGGTTTCGGGCGATCCAGTATCGCCCAAGTTATCGAAGCCTCGGTCGACCCAGAGCCTCCCAGACCCTTGCGCTTCGAGCGATCCAGGGCCTACTAGACCCTTGCGCTGGGACCCTCTGGTGGTTGGATTTCACTCCAATCGCTCGGCTGGCGCCGAAACACAAGGCTCCCTTCGATAATCCTTCGCAAAAAACCGCTCGCGCACTGCGCGAGATAGGAGTGCAGCGCAGCGCGCGTGGCCCAAATCGCATGGCCGACGCCAAGACGGGGGAAGCCCTGGCAATCGAAGTTCGCAACAACCGTTCGGCTGACGCCGAGGCAACCGCTCGGCCAACGCCTCCACGCCGCCGCGCGCGCGGCAGCGCTGAGCCGACGTGCGTGGAGGCAAGCAACGGGAGCGGCCTCTGCGCCAGCGGTTTCTGCGACGCCGCGCGGTGTCTGCGACGCCGCGCGAGGGGGCGCCGTGCCGTCGTGCGCAGAGGAACGCAACGGAGGCGGCCCTTGCGCCGCCGCGCGCGCGGCGGCGCTGGGCCGTCGCGCGTGGGCAATTTGTGACGAGGCCAGCTTCTGCGCCGTCGCTCGCGCGGCGTCGCTGGGCCGTCGAGCGCTGTGACATGCGGCGGGGGGGGGGGGTCTCTGCGCCGCCGCGCACGCGCGGAGGCGCTGGGCCGTCGCGCGCGGAAGACGCGCCGCCGGCGGCCCCTGCGCCGCCGCGCGCGCGGCGACGCTGGGCCGTCGCGCGCGGAGAAGCGCATCGCGAGCGGCCACTGCGCCGCCGCCGGCGCGTGGGGGGGGGTGGGGGGGTGCGGCCGGGGGCCTGCGCGCGGCGAGGAAACGCAATGGAGGCAGTTCTGGCCCCCCGTGTGGGCTCCGCCGCGCGCGCGGCGGCGCTGGGCCGCCGCGCTCAGAAAACATGCGACGAGACCAGTTTCGGCGCTTCCGTGCGCGCGGCGGCGCTGGGCCGTCGTGCATGGAGGGGCGAAATGGAGGCGGCCTCTGCGCCGCCGAGAGCGCGGCGGGCTGGGGCCATCGCGAGCAGAAGACGCAACGCGAGCCGTTCCCGCGCCGCCGTGCGCGCGGCGGCGCTTGGCCGTCGTGCGCAGAGAATTTTGATGGTGGCGACCTTTGCGCCGCCGCGCACGCGGCGGCGCTGAGCTGCTTGCGTAAGAATGCGATGGGGGCGGCCCCTGCGCCGCCGCGCGCGCGGAGGCGCCAGGTCGCCCCCCGCGGGAAACGCAGGCGTTGGGCCGTTGCGCGTGGAGAAATACAACGGGGGCAGCCTCTGGGCCGCCGCGCGCGCGGCAGGATTTGGCCGCTTTGCGCAGATACATCGACGCCAGGCTGTCTTCTCAGTTAGCGCACTACGGCCGCGGGGTTTGCACCGCTGGCGCCCGAAAACGTTTCGCGGAAACGCGGGCCTGTTGTAGGCTGCCTCGTCTGGTCGTAAACGCGGCTGTGATCGACGGGCGCTGGTTGGTCCAATGATTTGCCAGTGTGTTAGCGCAGGTCCTTTCGAGTGCACCATATCATTGGATGCGGCGTTTTTGTGATTCGCGTGTCCTCTAAGCTAGTTTACACATCGATTTCGGCCTTTTGCCCAGACGTGTTAGGCCGCCGTTTGCAATGAAACCCTGGGAGACGACCTCAGAATTTGAAGTTCTAGATGGAAGCCATGCTGGGCCCTCGGTGCAACGGAAATCTGGACCAGACATTTCGCACACCAAGAGCACGTTGACGCGAAAATGTGCGAACCAAGAGCCACGGCAACGAGCGACTAAGACGGCCCTGCCGACGCCCCTGCGGGCTCTACTACAGACCTGACCCCCCAAACATTCCCAAATCAAAAAGAACATCAAAACCACCGCCTCCGGCACGAGGCGAGGCCGCACCACGACCTCAAGATGTTGTCAACTTCGATGACGATGGTCCGGGGGGAATTATTGTGGATGACGTGCCTGTGGTACCTGATGGTAGGGCCCCCCAACGCGATTCTAGACCTGATGATGACACGAAGCGAAAGCTCGGTCTTGCTCATACGGAATACAGGTTAGATCGTCAGTCTGATTTCTCGGTGGCACAGCCACGGTCGAGAGTGCCCGGACCAGAACAACTTCTCGCCCGAACCACGCAGAACTTAGACATTATGGAATATTACGAAGATCGACGCATTATTGCGGGCCTTGGTAAGGATGAACTGACGGGAAAACGGCCCTAAAAGGCAGAAGGACAACTTGCAGCGTTAGGCTCGTTTTGTATTGCGATCCTGACTATGTACCCGTGACACGAGTCTGGGCCACAGACCCAGACCCACGTTATGGAGCACAAGGGTTCAAGAAATTGCCTAGTTCCACCAATCCGGGAATTCACCCAAGTCGGTGGTTCAACGTGAGCCATGCAGAACGGAGGAAAGCGGTGTCCGACTCGAGAGAGGGGTTTCTTCGGGGTCGTAGACCTGGGACCCTGCATTGCCTTCCTTCGCGATATTGGAATCGACGCAGTCGATCTCCAGAACGCGCAACACAGCAACGCAGGAACTGAGCATCCAGAGGGCAAAGTCCATTCAGGCGCTGAAGCCCGCCGAAAAAAGAAAGGCGATGCGGTGATGCCAGGGAAAACCGAAGTAGACCTGGCGCGCCCTCCTGCGTCCTGCGGGAGCGGCAGCGGAACGCTCCACTGATGCAGGCTCTGGGAGTGACCCGGGTACCTCCGATGATGATGAAGTATGGCGGAAACAAACATGGTATGGTGGGACCTGTCTGCGAGATGGGGTTCCCCCCGACACAGTCGGAGAGGACATGGCATTCCCGCAATCTTCCAGACCTAACGGGAACAGCCTGACTTCGAGTCCGGCGGCCGCCGCTTCGCGACGTAGCGTTCCCCGCATGCCGTTGCAATCGCCTGAATCCTACCCCCCGCCACATCGTGAGAAAGAAAGGTTGAATACAAACTACCTATACAATCCATTCACCGATCATATTCGAATCGTAGAACAGACGTAAGAATTACCAGCTGAGATTAAACCGACGCGGGGTACAGCGGCCGTAGCACGACCCGTGTTTAAGGCCGAAGCTGCGATGAACCAGGATGCCCGCGAAGCATTGCGAACCGAATGGAATC
Source organism: Prorocentrum cordatum (assembly GCA_963575745.1). Lineage (NCBI taxonomy): Eukaryota > Dinophyceae > Prorocentrales > Prorocentraceae > Prorocentrum > Prorocentrum cordatum. The sequence continues at coordinate 42,514 of CAUYUJ010001399.1, forward strand.
GGTTAAGAAGCATCGGTACTTGGAATGAGTCAGGCGTGATGGAATACAGCGATGTTGTTCGACAGCGAAAAGGGCAAACGACCCATTTCGGACGCCTATTTGCCATTTTGGTAGAAGAGAATTCAGAACTCCCGATCGGGCGCGAAGACCGCAAGTATGAAGGTCGCGTTGTCTTTGATGGATC
>CAUYUJ010001399.1:42797-68093 GCA_963575745.1 Prorocentrum cordatum
GACTCTTGCATCTTATCTTCGCGGCTCCTATCTTCGCGCCTATTATATTCGCGCCTCTGATCTTCGCGCCTCTTTTCTTTGCTCCCCGTTGTCTTCGCCCGCAGTTGTCTTCGCACCTCTGTATCTTCGCGCCTCTTTATCTTGTTGCCTCCGTGCCTTTGCGCCTTTACCTTCGCACCTCTCATCTTGCCCTGCCGGCGGCTCTATCTTCGCGCCCCCCACCTTGGCAAGTTCATGCCTTCGCGCTTCTCGCCTCATAGTGCGTCAGGGGCCTCTGCCTCATCCTTCCCTTCGCGCACGGGAAGGATCGGGGCGCTCTTGCTTCCCCCTTCCTCCTCTTCCGCCTCCTCCGCCTCCTCTGCCTCCTCCTCCTCCTGAGCGATGGCTCTTGCCGTTCTGCTTCTCCGGGAGCTCCGGGCTTCTCGAGCCGCGTCCAGGCGCCGAGGCGCGGCGGCCAGCCTTGGCGTCTGACCTATTGAATTACACATGTACGTCTACATAATCTTAGTTATGCATAGTATCTACATGTCTTTGTGTAGATATAGGTATAGTCATGAACGTGTGTTATTTATGCATCTTCACATATACACACATATTCATATATATATATATATGTGTGAATACTTACTATATATATATGTGCACTAACCTTTTTACATACACACACATATATATAGAGAGAGAGATATGGATACACCTACGTAGCGTAGGTGCACCGACGGTATGGCTCACACCATCTATATTCACAACTCGCGTATGCCCACCAACCTATTCAGAAGCCCTGCCCACGAGAGCTGCCGCGAAATGGAAAGACGAGAAGCATGCCGTGAACCAGAGCAGGCATTAGAGGTGGTGCTGGTGGTGGTGCTGCTGCTGGACGTGCTGATGGTGGCGCTGCTGGTGGTGGTGCTGCTTCTGCTGGCGCATCTGCTGCTGGTGCCCCCTCGGGGTCCTCATGGGGTCCTCTTGGGAGCTCTTGTTGCCAGGTCTTGGACCTTGAGGTTCTCTTTGGATGGATGCCCTCTTGGGGCCATCTTGGAGAGCATCGACCAAGGGAGGGAGGGTCTCCGGTGGCAGTCCCCCCCCAGGAGCCTGCAACATCGCCGCTCGGAGCAACCTTGGGGCTCTTCTGGGGGATCTCGGGGTATGCGTGGGGCTCTGCTGGGGGCCCTCGTGGGGCCCTCGTGGGGCTCTCTTGGGGCCATCTTGGGAGCACTGGGGGGCCTCGGGCGGGCGCTCTTGGGCGCTCTTGGGGCCGTCTTTGGGGCCTCTTGGGCCCCCCTCGGGGCATTCTTGGGGGATGACGGCGTTGATGCTGCTGCTGCTGATGATGATGATGATGACGATGATGATGATGTTGATGACGATGATGATGGTGATGGCGATGCCCATGACGTTGGTCATGCCGATGATGATGATGTTGATGATGATGCTGATGATAAGCATGCTACTGCATGGTGGGGATGCAGTTGATGATGATGAGGATGATGGTGATCATGCTGTTGTTGATTTCGATAATGCCGATGATGTCGATGACGCTGATGCTGGTGATGAGGATGCCGATGGTTATCACGACGAGGATGTGTCTGGTGATGATGGCATGGATAGTGATGGCATAGCGCCTTTACGACAAGCATAATATAACATATGTTGCCGCGACGCACAGGTTGAATGGCTCTGCAGAGCAAATACATGTGTAATGGTGCTCTACATCGCTGTTTCTCATGTGCACATTCGTGTCGCTATGATACGCAGAACTGCATGGTGGCAAGTACGTGCAACCACTTAGCAAGTACGTGCGATGTGCCGCTTGATAATAAAAAATGCCTTAGCAAACGCTTTCAACTACTTACCTTAGTCGCCAAACAAACGATGCAAACTCATGTTGCCCAACCATATGTAGAATTTGGCAAGTGGGGGCGTCACTTAGCATTCCCGCGATGTGCATGCAGCCGGTGCAAGGGTGCGCAAGCCAGCTGCACACCACAACGCCGTGGGTTGCACACCACAGCGAAGTGGGCTGCAATTGTTCAGCTGAGTGCCTTTTCTTCAGGCAAGCCCGTAAGCCATCCCAGAGGTGGCTTGCTGTCGGGCACCCCACACCCGAGAGGTGGGCGAACCCTCGGGCGGACCCCACCCCGTTGAGAGGGGGAGGGGGAGGGGGAGGGGGAGGGGGAAGGGTGAGGGGGGAGGAGGGGAGAGGAGGAGGAGGAAGGAGGAGGAGTAGGAGGAGGGAGAGGAGGAGGAGGAGAGGAGGAGGAGGAGGAAGGAGGGAGGAAACGAGGAGGGGACAACGAGGAGGAGGAGAGAGGAACGGGAGGAGGGGAGGAAGAGGAGAGGAGGAGAGGAGGAGGAGGAGGAGGGAGGAGGAGGAAGAGGATGAGGAGGAGGAGGAGGAGGAGGAGGAGGAGGAGGAGTCGTGAGGAGAGGAGGAGGGGGAGGAGGAGGAGGACGAGGAGGAGGAGGCCGTTGCACGCGCCGCCCGTCGAGGCGTCCACGGGCGGCCCTCGGGCGAAGGGCGCCCGCGCGCGGGCCTTGCTTGGAGCTGGGCGCCGCATCGTCCCACGGCGGAGGGCTGGCGACGAGCCGCGGCCTCTCCTCCCCTTTTCCAAAAGCGTCGGAACAACCAACACTTCCCCGTCCTCCTCCTCCTCCTCCTCCTCCTCCTCCTCCTCCTCGCCTCCTCCTCCTCCTCCGTCGGCCCCTCCTCCCGTCTCTCCTCCCCTCCTCCTCCTACTCCTCCTCCCTCCCTCCTCCTCGTCTCTCCTCCTCCTCCTCCTCCTTCTCCCTTCCTCCCTCCATCCTCCTCCTCCTCCTCCTCCTCCTCCTCCTCCTCCTCCTCCTCCTCGATTCTGACTAAGGGTGGAGTGCCTTAGGCACATGCGCTCCTGCTTGCTGCTCTCTCTCTCTCTCTCGCCCGCTCTCTCTCGCACGGCGTTGCTTGCCAAAACGTTCCAAAAACGTTTCTCCTCCTCCTCCTCCTCCTCCTCCTCCTCCTCCTCCTCGCCGCCTGTGGGTAGTGTCTCCTCCTCCGAGGCTCACGGCTGATGAGGAGGCCCCCGCGGGAGAGCTCGACATAGTGCAGTTTGCGGGTAAGCTGCGATGCGTAAGGTGCCTGCGCGTGACCAAGGTGGCCAAGACGCTCAGGCAGGCCCCGTGCCGGCCTGTCGTAGGCCACCGCCTTTGGTGCGTTGGCCCGTTCACCTTCTGCAGCTCGTGTGGAACACACTCGCTCCATAAGCTCCTGGCGGTGGATTGCAGGGGGCACTGCGAGCGCTGCTCGTCGACACGTGCCCGCTTGGACCACCTCTGGAACGGAAACCACCCACGAACTGGGGCGAAGTTGCCTCTCGGTTCGGGGCCGAAGGCCCCGACTCCGTTTGGAAGCTTCGCCCTGGACGTAAAAGTTGGGGGGCTGGAGGTCCTCCCTGATTGGTGAGGTGGTCGTCCTGCATGCCGAGTGGCCATTTTGACCGAGAGGCACCGCCTGCTTGGAGCACGCTGCGTGGCGGCGGTGCCCGCGGGTATTGTTTTCGCTCCGCGAAGCCCCCAGCTGCGGCACTGCACCTGTGGGCTTCTTACCCAGGGTAGTGCCTCCTCCTCCTCCTCCTCCTGTGGGTAGCGCCTCCTCCTCCCCAGCTCGCCGCCTGTGGGTAGTGCCTCCTCCTCCTCCTCCTCACGCCTGCGAAGCTGCTGGGGGTGTGGAGGCCGCTCCAGCGCGTTGCATCGCGATCCTCCAGCGCTTGTGGCTATGTGCTCATGCGCGTTTCGTACTCAGCATTGGCTTGCTTGCTTGCTCAGAGCGAAGAGTTCTGAGCGTGCTGAGAGAGCATTTCGAGAGCACGCTCAGAGAGCATTTCAGAGCTCATGTCAAGAACACGCTCTGAGTAAAGAGCTGCGCACTTTTGTACACACGTTAGCTGGCCACTGAGGCCACGCAGCCAGAACAGCAGAGCTCCGCAAGAGGTCAAACATGATCGGGATGCAGGGGAAGAGGGAAGCGACGGGGACGGGGAGGGGGAGAGCAAGACGGACGAGCTACCTATACGTTGGAGAAGGAGGAGGAGGAGGAGGAGGAGGAGGAGGAGGAGGAGGAAGAGGAGGAGGAGGGGGAGGAGGCAGAAGAACAGGAGGCGGAGGAGGAGGAGGAGGAGGAGCCTGGGGGAGGAGGACGAGGACGAGGACGAGGGCGAAGGAGGGCGAGGACGAGAAGGAATAGGGGCCCCTCGCGCGCCCGACGCCCGCCTTCTCCTCCCCGTCTTCTGTCGTCTTCTGCGTGCCCCCACCCCCGTGCTTGCCCCTCCTCCCTCCCCGTCCTCGTCGCCCTCGTCCTCGTCGCCCTCCCTCTCGGCCTTCCCCTCGCCCCCCCCCCTTCGGCCCCTTCGTCCTCGTCCTCGTCCTCCCCTTTGTCCTCGCCGTCTCTCCCGTCCTCCCCCTTGTCCTCCCCCCCCTCGTCCTCGTCCCCATCGTGCCGCCGTGGGCGGTTGTCTCGGGGCCTGGCCCGGGCGGCCCGGCGCCCTCTCGGAGCCCGCGCGGCGCACCAGCCGCCCCAGCCGGGTGCGCTTGGCTGCCGCCGTTGCGCTCTGGACCTCCGGACCCGTTCCTCGCCCCCTCCTCCCCTCCCCCCCCCTCCTCCCCTCCTCCTCCTCCTCCTCCTCTCCTCCTCCTCCCTCCTCCTCCTCCTCCTCTCCTCCTCCTCCCCCTTTTCCTCCTCCTCTCCTCCTCCTCCTCCTCCTCCTCCTCCTCCTCCTCCTCCTCCTCCCCCTCCTCCCCCTCCTCCTCCTCCTCCCCGTTCCTCGCCCCCTCCTCCCCCTCCTCCTCCTCCTCCTCCTCCTCCTCCTCCTCCTCCTCCTCCTCCTCCCAATCCTCCTCCTTCCCCTCCCCCCCTCCTCCTCCCCCTACCTCTCCTCCTCCTCCTCCTCCTCCTCCTCGTCCTCGTCCTCCTCCTCCTCCTCCTCCTCCTCCTCCTCCTCCTCCTCCTCCCTCCTCCCCCTCCTCCTCCTCCTTACTCCTCCGCCTCCGGCTCCTCCTCCTGAGCAGGGTCCCCTGCTAGCAGGGTAGGCGTGTGGCTCCCCAGCTGAGAGAGGGACCGCTGTATCCAGGCGGCTCGGCGACCTGACCAGGTAACGGGCTTGCACCCATGTTCGCACCCGGGCCGCGGAGCTCCCTTTCAAGCAGGCCAGGACAATGGCCTTACCCGTAGACTCGTCCTCTTCCTCCTCCTCCTCTCGTTCTCCTCCTCCTCCTCCTCCTCCTCCTCCTCCTCCTCCTCCTCCTCCTCCTCCTCCTCCTCCTCCTCCTCCTCCTCCTCCTCCTCCTCCCCTCCCCCCTCCTCCCCCTCCTCCTCCTCCTTCTCCTCCGCCTCCGGCTCCTCCTCCTGAGCAGGGGCTAGCAGGGTAGGCGTGTGGCTCCCCAGCTGAGAGAGGGACGCATCCCAGGCGGCTCGGCGACCTGACCAGGTAACGGGCTTGCACCCATGTTCGCACCCAGGGGCCCAGCTCGCTTTCAAGCAAGCCAGGGACAATGGCCTTACCCGTAGACTCGTCCTCTTCCTCCTCCTCTTCTTCCTCCTCCTCCTCCTCCTCCTCCGCCTCCTCCTCCTCCTCCTCCTCCCTCCTCCCCCTCCTCCTCCTTCTCCTCCGCCTCCGGCTCCTCCTCCTGAGCAGGGTCCCCTGCTAGCAGGGTAGGCGTGTGGCTCCCCAGCTGAGAGAGGGACGCTGTATCCCAGGCGGCTCGGCGACCTGACCAGGTAACGGGCTTGCACCCATGTTCGCACCCAGGGGCCCAGCTCGCTTTCAAGCAAGCCAGGGACAATGGCCTTACCCGTAGACTCGTCCTCTTCCTCCTCCTCCTCCTCCTCCTCCTCCTCCTCCTCCTCCTCCTCCTCCTCCTCCTCCTCCCCCTCCCTCCTCCCCCTCCTCCTCCTCCTTCTCCTCCGCCTCCAGCTCCTCCTCCTGAGCAGGGTCCCCTGCTAGCAGGGTAGGCGTGTGGCTCCCCAGCTGAGAGAGGGACGCTGTATCCCAGGCGGCTCGGCGACCTGACCAGGTAACGGGCTTGCACCCATGTTCGCACCCAGGGGCCCAGCTCGCTTTCAAGCAAGCCAGGGACAATGGCCTTACCCGTAGACTCGTCCTCTTCCTCCTCCTCCTCCTCCTCCTTCTCCTGTTGGCTTCGTCAGAGGTCCGATGATCCACAGGAAAAGTGGAGCAGCCCGTCTCGGGCTATTTGTTCGGCCTTCAGGGGGCCCCTCGACATCAATTAAAACGACCGCAGGATGGAGGAGGAGGCTACCAGTGTAATTCCAAGAGTCATCAACGATGTTGGAATAAACCCTCCCTCCAAGCTCACTCTTCATAGGCCCCTACAGCAGTTCATTTCCAATGCGGGAATCGCCCCGTTGACAGACAACCGTTTGAAGACCCTACAGCGTCCAAAACATTGTTATCGGGATTCCAACGCCACGGATCGACCTGACTGTTGCGTCGTGACGATCCAGAATCGTGCCAGAACGCCGTTCTTTGGAATTCATCAGCGAGTCCCTGTAAATGCTGACCCTCATAATCCCGAGTCCTTCCAAACTCAATTTATGGTACGATGATCATGGGAATCCGTGAAGCAATCTATATGCGTGGCGCTAAGGCGAGAGCCACATGTTGAAAAGGAACCGCCCTCCATCCGTGAATATCTTGCATGTTTCAGAGCGGGTGCACGCGGCGCTAAGGCAGAGCCACATGTTGAAAAGGAACCGCCCTCAATCCGTGAAGCTCTTGCATGTTTTGTTTGGTGTGCGCGGCGCTGAGGCGAGAGCCAGCCACATGTGCAAAATGGCCCGCCTTCCATTCGCGAAACTACTGCCAAGCGTAAGCCTCAGGGCCGCACGTGGCGAGGATGTCTCAGACGAACCACCGGGCCCGCCCAAAAAACGGGCTTCGGGGTGCGATTGGGAGAGATTGCTCATAAAGAAAAAACTATGATATACTGCGTGTGTCACGTGTGTATATGCACCACTCGCTGCCGTTTGACCTCTAGGGGCTGTTTTTCCCACTGCGTTGAAATTCATCATTACCACACTGGTAGCGGAACAACCACACGATCCCCGTACCGTACCATTGCGCGCACGTGTCGTCAGAGAGTGTCACACTACCGCTTTTTACTTCCTGTACCAGCAGTTTCCCTCGCTAGGGGACTGAGCCTTGCGCCATGGCACTTTCTTCTGTTCGCTATCGGCCGAGCGCTGACGCGGTCCGAGACGAAGAGTGGCTCCTACATCTACGACGGCACGGTGAACAACTTCCACGAGTGGGAATTCCGCACAGAGATGCGCATGAGTGCCGCTTTGGCCTCAGTGGATCAAGTGACGGGTGCACCACAGCAGTGCGTGACCACCGCAGCTGTCAACAAGGTTGTAGAAGGCCTCAGAGGTGACGCGTTCGATATTGCCATGGACATCGGCAAGGACGTGCTTCTGAGTCCGAATGGGATCGATCAGCTGGTGGCTGTCAACAAGGTTGTAGAAGGCCTCAGAGGTGACGCGTTCGATATTGCCATGGACATCGGCAAGGACGTGCTTCTGAGTCCGAATGGGATCGATCAGCTGCTGCTGGCGAGTCGTATTTCAATCTTCCCCACAGAGGCGCAGGAGGCGATGATACTGTCCCAGGTGGGGCGCAGACCAGATGGACCATTGTCTCGGCAGCACGGTGAGTCTATGGTCTCGGACATCTCCCGAAGGAAGCATTGGTGGAACCTTGTCTCCAAGTTAGATCCTACGATCTTGATGAGCGACGACGGCTTGGCTCCCTTTTCTTCGACCAAGCGGGTCTCTCACCTTCTGATAATATCATGGCGTTGACATTCGCAGGACATGTGACAACCTTCGACAATATCAAGGGCGTCTTGATCCGCCGCACGGCCGCATAAACACCCGCCAAGAAGGCAAGAGTGAGTCAGGCAGAGGCCCCAGCTCTTCGACGTGGACGCAGCCCAGACCCAGCTACCAGAACATGAGCAAGGGCAAGGGCAAGGTGCGCTTCTCCAGACCACAACGCGCCTTCAACACTGCCGATGATGGATGGTACGAGCAGGGGGAGCATTACCCTGTGGAGCTGAGCCCCTACGGATACTACGCGCCCGGCTATGCGCCAGAGCACGGCTGGGGCGACGCGGCCTGGGACGACTGCGCCGACGAACGCACTTTCGTCGACGAGGAATCGCATGCTCACTGGGCTCCTGTCCAGGATAGCAGCGAGCTCGACGTCGGGGTGGTCGACGAGATGGTCAAGGCCGGATGCGCGGAAGAAGATGCCTCTGACGCGACCCAGGGGGTCCTGGTCGCCAACCTTGGCGCCCAAGGGAGGGGCAAGGGCAAAAAAGAGAGCGGGGCGAAGGTTGCCACTGCGCGCCCCAGTCGCCCAAGGGGGGCGGCAGGGGGGGGTCTCCCCCGCAAGATCGCAAGGAGCGGCCCAAGGGGATCAAGAAACGTTCGACTTGCGACACCTGCCGGAAAACCGGCCATTGGTCCGGGGGCCCTGAATGCAATGGCAAGCCCAGGGCGGCAATGGTAGCGCGCGCTGGGGGCGCTGGCGAGCGCCATGTCCAGTACGAACGAGAGTTTGCATCCGTCAGTTCTGTTGTTGCACCATCATCAATCCCTCATCATATCATTAGGGGCAAGGTGGGGCCGATAAGGGTTTATCCAGGCTTTCCTCGTCTCTGCTTTTCTTTTTCCCCATCGCGTCGCGCGCCGCGGGGCATGCGCGCGCGAGGGGGGCAATTGCGACGGACAGCGCAGCTTGGAGCGCAACAGCGCTGAGAGTCATGTCTGCGCGAGTTGCATGGGAATGGCCGAAGCCCCTCCGCTTTAGGGGCCTCCAGAGCTCCAGGGGGGGGGGGGTCTCCAGACCTCTGCGGGGGCTGAGAGAGATACTATTGGGTTTATGGCTGTTCGCTCGACCGGATCTTATTCCATGGCTACTGTTTCTGATGAGGAGCTTGAGGAGGAGGAACATGTTTCGGGTCCTATCTCTGTTCCTGGTCGGGGTGCTGCGTTGGCTTCGGGTCAGCGCGACGGGCCCAGTCATGGTCGCGTTCTCAGGGGGGCGCCAGATTGCGTGGATTGGGGTCGCAAGGTGAAGACGCCCAGTGAGGGCCTTGTTATGTCCTCAGAATGGGTCCATCGCAACTTTGCCCGAAAGGAAGCCGGACAGTCTGTGGGAGTTTCGGGGCCGAAAGTTCCCTGCCACAGCGTTTTGTTTTCTTTGATTTCTTCTTCTGGCCTGACCGGGAACCCCCCGGGCCCCCCGCTGCTTCGTCCAGGTGCTCGATGTTTTTTCAGCATGTCTCGGGAGTCGGTTCTAGCGCTCGTTTCATTGTTCGCACCTGCGAGGGGTGTGGGCACGAGACCAAAAAGGAATGGTGCGCGGCGCTGCGCTCTCCGGGCGAGCGCCCGCGCGACGTCGTGGGCAATCGCGGCAGTGCTCCAGATATTGCTCGTGCGTATTGTTGTCGTTGCCTGACGTATTTCGATGAGCAGCCCCGGAGGCTAGCAGAAGACAGACAGCAACAGCTAGGAAAGTTGAACGCTCCGGCAACATCCAAGCATAATCAAGTGAGAAGATTATTGAGGATGCTCGCTGATACACCTCTATAGAACTAAATGTTGTACTGAAGGCTTTCACTTCACGTGCTGTTGAGATTTACGATGATGATGGTGAGATCAGCACAGGTGAACTAACTTCTTTGCTCCACGACTGCGTCGCAGAAGTCGCAGTTCACAGTCTTGTCGATTGGACGGCTCCAACGCAGAACGTTCCGACCGAAATTCAGGCTCTTTCTAAGCTTCGTGCGGTTGGTGTCTTCAAGGACGACGGTGTTTGGGTTGGCCCAGGTCAGGGTTGCACTTTTTGGTTTCGCGGTAAAGCTTGGGCTCTTAACGTAGAGGATTTTTTACATAGAAATTGGGCATCTATCCTAGATGGGGTTCACAGACAGCGCTCGACGTACTGCGGCATAGGAGGGCAGGCAGGGAGTGATACGACAGGTAAGAAGAGTTGTCTTTTGTTCGTATTCTTGCTTCTCGTGGCGCCGTGAGCGGGTGTCTCGAGTCGCACTTGTCCTTTCTGCGCAGGCTTCCTTCGGTCTCGCGAGGGATTTTGCGTACGGCCGCGCTTTCTTGAGTCCGGGTGGTGAGGTAGACATCGTTCAGGTCGGTTTATCGTTCGTCTTGATCAGTTTGACCCAGAGCGCGCTCCTCATTTCGCACCTAGCAGCTTGTGACCAGCCGCGCAGCACAGTCTCCGCCGGCCGCGCTGCGCCGCCTGCTGTCGCCGCGCCGCCGGCTGTCGTCGATCGCTCCAGTGACGACGGGGTCGCGTGTGTGCCTGCGCCCTTTGATCGCTCCAGTGACGACGAGACCGCGCGGGTCGCTGCCATGGCAGCTGGTGCTGGTGCTCGTCCCACCCCGCAGGGCTTGGAGTTTGCTGTGATCACGCTGCGCCTGGAGAGCTTCGAGAACGACCCGAGGTTCTCGGGGTCGACGATACTGAAGGAGTACATCCGCCGTCATCGCCGCTCCAGCCATGAGATGACTACCAGGGGGCGCGGCGGCAATGCCACTGTAGATGCGCTCGTTGCCGCAGATGAGAACATGGCGAACTGTGATCGGCATGTGTTGGTGGACACCAGGGCTCTGAACGACCCGACTCTCACGCGCCATGCCGGTCATCGCCCGAATATCTTACGCAATTCAGTTGAGAATGCACATTGTGTTGGCATCGCTGGGTGTGCGGGAAGATGTTCGGCGAAGAACGCATCTTCGCAGTCTGTGTGCATTGTTGCCGTCTGTCCTTCTGGTCGGCATCGCTCGGCTGCTGTGAATTATGGTGTTAAGCAGTTCTTGAAACAGTACGACATTGAATGCAGTTATGCACGCCTGAAAACCTGAGTCGACATGAGTGGCTCAAGCGCACTTGTAAACGGAGAGTGATATTATTGCTGCCACTTATCCGATTGGACCCGTGAGATGGCAAATTCTGCGGCTGACAAGATGGTTTCGTTCCTTACTCAATCCTTCGAGAAGTTCAATGCACCGCCGGCTCCAGTTCCTGGGCCGCGTGCCAAGCGCAGGCCCCGCGACGGGGCTGAGCTGGCGAGGAGGGGGGAGAAGAGATCTCGCGCTACATCGAGGTTGTGGTTGACGGAGTAGATGATGAGAACGCGGCTTTGTCATCCGTGAACATATCAAAACGATCTGGCGCGAACGTCTCGGCGCTGACTATACTGAGGCATATGTTATGACCATGATGAGGCGATGAAGTTAGGTGCGAGTTACAGTTCAATTTGAAGATCTGCCACGGGGACAAGTGGCCGCCTGCATATTATATGCGTTGTGTACGTTATGCTCGGGGGCATGCAGAAACCGGTGCGTTGCGCAAACCTGTTGGCGGTCGTGCTTCTACTGTTGCTGCTTCGCCACCGCCCGTCGCCAAATCGTCTTCTGCCGCTGCGTCGCCCCCTTCAAATCAGGCGCGCGACTCGCAGAACGATGACGACGCGTCGAAGAAGAAGGCTCGCATGGGCAGCGACAGCAAGTGGACGGGTCTTCCTCCGGGGGTACTTTTACCTGAGGGCACGACCGTTCGCCTTCCTGGGGTGCCTCTCACGATGCCACCGGGGCGCAAGCCCGCTGTCCTCGCGCCGAGGCAGCCAGATGGACCGCCGCCTGCGCGCGCCCCCCGGGCTTCTGCGTAGAGCTGCTGCGGCCGCCGCCACCGCCTCCTGCGAGCACTGTTGCCGCCAGCAGCGACGACGAATCGAGCATGACTCGTGCGTCTCGTTCAGGATTCCCGACTGCCCCTGTCGAGAGGGACCTGGCCGCGGTGGGCGGTGATAGGACCGGAGATCCAGTCGTGGAATTCGAGCCGACTGCATGCAGTTGGCGCAGCTCAGCTGGATTCGCTTCTCGAGCGCGGCAAGAGGAGGATCTTCATCGCGTACGTCGATCCTCGATCGTTCCCATTCGAGGGGTCGAAGGACCGCGCGGGAGAGCGGGACACTGGGAAATTGGTGCGTGTGAGCTGCGCAATTGATCCGTTCAACACTCAGATCATGTTCCCGCCGGCGTGGTCTTTTTGGAAGAAGAGTTGCACGGGTCGCTCCGAGGACGCGCCATCGTGGAAGCGTATAGAAGAAGGTCGTGTTGCCATGAATTCTTCTGTGGCTACTGAGGAGTTCGATCGAGTAGCAATATTTGTATCCTCCGAGGATCCGCGTTGACGGAACATCGTATTTGTTCGCGCCACTGCAGCTGGACTTGCATGAGATGACTGCCATGAATGCTTAAAGTCGTGCCAGATCTTGCTCTGGAAAGTGTAACACCAGTATGCAAGATGAGCTGTTGCCCGCGTGCGTTGCTGGGCTGTCCGCGCCAGGCGCGCCTGCTACCGACAGGGAGATCGTCGAGGAGGTGATCAGGAACGCCGATCCGCTTCACGGACGAGCGGGGGCCAACCTGGCCTGGGCGCTGCTCTACGCTATCGGCATCGCGTTCGCCTGCCCAGTCTCGAGCGACACGGTGGCGCGCCAACGTCGGGGGCCTTCTGTGGCAAAAGACACCGTCGAGCGCAATCCTGATCTCGTTGTCGCTTACACATCAGCATCAAATCATCATGTGATCAGTGATTGTTTCTCTAGTTCGGCTCAAGATAGTGGTCTTGTGACTATTGCGCTTGGATATATGTGCCTGGTTGCTCAAACCTTGAGATTGCTAGCGCGCTGAACTCGTGCCTCGAGTCAGACTCGGACGTCGCGAGCCACAGGTGTCTTGAGTTCCTCAGAGAGTTAGGTCAGAAAGTTAGACCGGATAGGATTGCACTTCAGCTTTCCTCGCTGAAGGCGCACAGGAGAAAGTGCAAGACGACGTGGGCGCGATCGTCGGTGATGACGACGCCGCTGCAGTCTCTAGGAACGCCTGCGAGAGGAGGAACAACATATCCTGGCACAAATCAACCTACCTGGCGATCCGAAGCACGAAGGACAGAGAAGGCATGCGTGGTTGCAGATCCCGCTGCGCACAAGGATCGTTATTAGACGACTGCACAGAGAATTTGGTAATGTGCCGAACCGTGTTCTCGTTCAGCTACTGAGAATCTCCGGGATGTCATCGGACTACATTGAAGCCGCCAAGATTTATCGATGTGAATATCGCGAACATCACAAACCGCTAGCTCAGACTCACAATGTTGCCTTACCCAAGAAGTTCTGCTCCAACCTTCATTTCGGCATCGGCTGTCTAGAAGTGAAGGACAACGGCGGAGAACGCGACACCTTCTCGAACATTGTGTGCCAGGGTACAACATTTTAGCGTGTGATCTTTGTCAAGCAGGGAGGTGGTAGCAATCTTCGAGAGCATGCCTCAGCGTGCTTCAGCCACGCTGGCGTGCACGGGCAGGTGAGCCCACAAGAATGGTGTTGGACCGTGGAATGCACAACACAGGAGTGTTTCTGCAATGGGTTACGAGTCATGGGATCGACCTCCGCGACGCTTGAGTCGAGTCCCCCGAGCAGATAGGCCGCGCCGAGAGACATGGTGGACTTTGGAGGAACATGTCAAGGAGGTGGTAGACGACAAGAATGTTTCCGGACTCGATGCAGTCATCTGTACTGCAGCATAAGTCGACAATGCGAAGAATGAGATGCCGCGAGTCGGCGGATTTGCGCCTGCTCACTGGGCACTCGGAAAGATGACTCGTGTCCCAGAGAGTCAATCCGACGGCGGCGAAGCTTTTGACTTCGGAGTGCTTGCGAATGTTGCAGAGGACTGAGCCGACGAGTTTTCTCGCCAGGCTGCGATCGGGCGTCTGCCAGAAAAGCAAGCGCAGAACGCAACGTCGGGGATGGGGCGGCAAGGGCCGCTGTCCAAAAGGAAAGGCCACTAGCTGGATACAGGTAGGCGATGTAGCATGCTTTCGCAAGAGGCCGACCGACGGCGAGGCCACCGCTTAGAGGAGCACAGGTTCTCGTGTCGTTGGATTCGATGGCAAGAACGGGTGGGTTATCACAGCGGGTGGACCTGTCTGCGTGGCTGTCGGCAGGCTTCGACCGTGTACAGCGGCGGAAGCGTTGGCTTACCAACATCCCTCTAAGCACCGTGGCGGTGGTGTTGAGACGCATGCACTCACAGACGGGCGACAGCAGCCATTCGTCGACGAGCGACGCGAGCTGCCGTAACCACGGGCGCAAGAGCATTCTGCGCAAGAGAACCCTATGGCGATGGATTCCAGAAGACCTCGAGCTCATAGAGGAAGCATTTCGCCAAGTGGAAGAAAATGAGCTGTCAGATGAAATGATCGTTCCTGCGCCGCCCCTCTTCAGAGGTCACTATTGGACGACGTCTCGCACGGTGTACAGAGCTGCAACGAAGTGATGCGCAGTAGTGTCGATAATGCCGGTGGTAGTGCGGGGTGGGTTTCCGAATTCTGTCTCGGAGCCAATTCCCGAACCAGCGATCCCACTGCTTGAGGCCGCTCGCAAGGCCGGGACATCGGGTTTGGGCATGGATCTTCTAGCTAGTAGAACAGCTTCACCCGCTGCTAGACCGTATGAATCACATGTCGGATTCCAGTGATCGCACCGTTCACGAGCCGCAATCTAAGAAGAAGCTGAAGGGTGCAAACGATATGGTGTACCATCGGGAATATGAGGACGTTCAAAGCGGTTTGCGACTGGCAAGACAAGACGACTGGGGGCAATGGCGGAAGTTCAACGCTGCCGTACCTATTGATTCCGTGGATTTGCAAAATCTCATCGACGAATGATACCGTATGGTACCTGCGCAATGGATTGATATTGACAAGAATGAGCATCTCCGTGGACCTGGTGGACCTCCGATTGCGCCGCAGTACAAGAAAAGACATGTTGCACGTGGAGATCTTGAAAAGTCATTTGGCACCCGTGCGAATTTACCAACGTGCGAAATCGAGGGGCTCAGGTCGATGATCACGGGCTGCCGGCACGAAGAAGACGCTCAAGTTTGCCGACGCTACATCTGCGCATTTCCAGGAGCTGGAACTCGACCGCCTCATGCTGCTCAAACCGCCGCCCCACGGACTCGGAGGAGTACTGGATGGCGGAGCATTGATCGCGCGCGTGCCCGTCTATGGCTCGCGCGGCGCTGGACGAGGTTCGTGGGGGAATATTTGCAGAAGGTTTGAAGCTCATGGTCTGAAGGAGAACCGCATCATGCCTGCTTCGTTCAATGCCCACACTGACAAACACGAGATGACGTGCATGTTAGGTACACATGTGGATGGCATACTGTGGGCTGCGGATGATGAAAGTCAGAGAACCATCGATTCGGTATCGGCAGAGTTGGATATTCGCGAGACCAAGTCGGATAATTTCGTTATCGCGGTTTAGGAGTCGTTCAAGCTGAAGATTCCACGGCGCCTATCACGGCCGAGAACAATATTGAGAATATCGAGGCTGTATCTTATCCTAGAGACAATCCCCCTCACGAGAAAACGCAATGAGGCCGAGGCAGCACAGCTTAGGTCGGTCGTAGGTGCTGTATCATGGATTACACGTTCGTGGAAACCTGAGCTACTGTATCGTGTGAGCAGACTGCAGACTGCTGTGCGCAACGCTAAGGTACGTCACCTCAAGGAAGCTAGCCGTGTACTAGAAGAAGAAACTCAGTTTGCTGAGTGCGGGTTAGTATTCGAAAGGGGAGCTGTTAAGCGGAACCATGTTTTTAGAAGAGGATGCCAGCTGGGCAAGAGAAGAGGACGTAGTCAAAGGTAAAATCGAGCCTCTCAGGTCACAGAGGGCTGGGTTCAATGGACTCGCAGGGCCTGGATTCATCGTGGGGAATAGTGGTCATGTTCACCCTATATGTATGCATATTTTTTTTTCAAAAAAAAGAAAACAATAAACAAACGAGTATGTAAGTCCACACTACAAGCAGAGACCCTGGCTTGTTGATGGGGTGTAGAATCTGGTGCACGCATTCGTGCCGCCATCGCAGATGCGCGCGGGATGTTTGGCGCAGGAAAGAAGCTGCCAACAAATTGGGGAGTCAAATCAGCCATGACTATGATACATATATGGGTGACGGCTTGCAAAAACCTTGAGGAACATCGCATAACCCCAACTTTGGGTAGGACAGAAGATAAGCGCTTGAGTATCGATTTGACTATTTTCAAACAGGACATTTGGACTAATGGGACGGAAGAAGTAGAGATTTCACATCCACGCGTATATGGTGATAAGATTTGATGATTCGATACACGCATTATGACTGTTGGTTGTCTGGCGCAGAATATGCCGACATATTTTGTTTCTGAGATATTACGGACAAGTTCGTATGACGTATTTCCAGGCCCTGGATCTACCTTAAAGAAGGTCAACAAAACAACTGGCGAGGGCCAGGATGAATGCTATCCCATCGGGGAAGTCAAACGGCAGCGAGTGGTGCATATACACACGTGACACATGCACGATCTCACACCCGTGCAACGTTATCACGAGTTAGTTGGCAGACTCTGCAGTAGCGCTCGTCTCAGTAAGCCTCCGGGGCAGTTAACAGAGTATTCCCATGTTGGGATTACTCTGGTTTCCTTCTACCCCCCCCTCCCCCTGCTCCACCCCCTCTCCGCCTCATCCGCTCTCTGCTCCTTCCTTGCCCCCTCCCTCCCTCCGCCTCCGCAGTTACTCAATATGAACACTACTGTCCCTCTTCCCCTGATGACGGCCTGGGGGTGTCCGGCCCCCCCCCCGCGTATTGTTTTTTTACACAGGTTTCCCCGGAATCGGGTTTTCGCGTGCATTTTTTTTTTTTTTTTTTTTTTTTTTTTTCAAAATGCTGCTCTCGCTGAGGCGCGGGTCTCATTTTCGGGCCCCGCTCGTTCCGAATCGTGTTCCCGCTTCACCGCTGGCCTCATTTCCGTGCTCCCGCTCGTTCCGAATCGTGCTCCCGCTGCAGCGCTGGCCTCATTTCCGCGCTTCCGCTCGTTTCGACTCCTGCTCCCGGTGCAGCGGTGGCGTCATTTCCCGTGCTATGCCACGGCATGCCTTGCAATGCTATGTTGATACTACGCTTTGCGGTGCTCTTCCACGCCGTGCCACGCCGTGCTCTGCAATACATCGCGTACCCACCATTGCCCTGCTCGACATCCGACTGAGCGAGTAGAGAGGGGATCTGCGACATGGTAAGGGATGGGAGGGAGGAGTAGGATGTCAGATATGCGCGAGCGCACCTAGCTTGCCCTCCCCCCTCCCCCTCCGCCTTCCCACATCGCACTTCAAACCTCCTTCGTTCTCCCATCTCCCCTCGCCCTGTCCCCCATGTTTCCACTCCTCCTCCATTTCCCGAACAAGCGAGGATGGTCTGAACGAGGAAGCGTAGGAGGCAGAGGAAGAGGAGCATGGAAAACATGCTTGCCAGCGTAGACACCAACAAATGAGTTATCGCACTTCCGATGCGTAAGCCATGTGGTCCAGTACGCGCTGTAGGGTTCTTTTTGTCTGCCATTGCGCTAAAACGCAGCAGCATCACAAGAGCGGAGGTGGAGGAGGGATACGAGAAGGAGGAGGAAGAGGAGGAGGAGGAGGAGAAGGAGAAGGAGGAGGAGGAGGAGGAGGAGGAGGAGGAGGAGGAGGAGGAGCGGCCCGACGCCTGCGTCCCACGGCGACGGAAAAAGGCATTGGACGGTAGACGCCCGAACTCCACCAGCCCGGTCCAGATCCCGATCCCACGGCGACGACCGACGGCCAATTTCGACGATCGACGGCCGCCTCGGTTGACGCCGTTTCATTCTGGACCTCTGGACCCGTTGTCCTCTTCCTCCTCCTCCGCCCACGGCGACGGAGTGTCGCGTCGCTCAGAGTTCCCGCAGGGCGGTCGCAAGCGTTCGAGTGCGCCAGCCTGGATTGGACGCGTTGACTCTACGAGAGCCCGCTCCCGATCTCAGACTTCCGTGTGTGATAGCTTGGATTGGAAGCCTGCACTCCACGCGCCAGAGCCCCGTCTCGAGCTTTCGAGTGCGATAGCCTGGACTGGACGCCCGCACTCCGCGAGCCCGAGCCCGAGCCCGACCCCACGGCGACCGACCGGCACCCGCGGGCGACGAGGAAGAGGAGGAGGAGGAGGAAGAGGAGGAGGAGGAGGAGGAGGAGGACTCGATGATATTATTTTCTACCTCTGAGCGTGGTGACTGGCTGCTGGGCTAGGCACGCATCACATCATTACACATCGGGGCATGTGCCGCCCGACTTGGGCGACATTCCTGTCTTCAATCTCCCGAGAGCTTCCTTCTCAGCTTTGGTGGGGGGGTCGCACTCGTCTTTCAAACCGTGCGGAAAAGAAACGCAGTGCCGCCCACACACCACACGAAACACGACACCCCTGAGAGTGGCCAGCATGTGCGTGGGGCAGCACAGCTCCGCAACAGGATGATCCAATCCCCCTCCCACTCCGCCCTCAGGAGGTCCCGAGCCATCAAGAGGAAACTCATCGCCAGGCCCAATCAGGTCATCTGCCTGCCTGGGGGAGAGAGTTTGAATTCGCTGCAAAATCTCGGCTCGAGGCTTGCACTGAGACGGCCAGAATTTACACAGAGCATCTCGCCGCGAGAAAAACCGGATACACAGGCCACACTTCAAATATTCCGATCGCACAACACAATCGTGGCCCGCATCATTATGGCGGCGGAGCCATACATCCAGGTTCTTCAGAGCTCCTAACTCGAGACCCAGGCGGACGAGTCGTAATCTCATGGTCAGAGGTAAAACACAGCCTCCCTCGGTACAGCCAAGAGGCGATCTAAAACATTGAGGGCCCGATCGTCGGCCTGCTCAGTGAGCTGGGCCTGAGCTTCTGACACCTGGCCAGACTCAGCTGCTTTCGAAGCGAATGAAGCAGCGGCTTTGTTCAGGTAGACCTCCTCATGGGTCAAACACATGTGGAAATCTGGGACTGGGTGGGGTGACCCTTGGTCCATCGAACTTCGACCGATCCGCCACGGGAGTCCAGTGTCCGATGGTGCATTGCCGAGAGAGCCAACCTCGCAGACTGTGACTTGCGCTCAACGGACTTCCTGACATCTCGAACCACAGCAAGACGATTACAAGAGAAAGGTTCACCATTGGACCTCTGGAGCAGCTGAGTGAGGGCGCACAGCTCGGCACGGCCAGCGGTCTGCACCTTAGTGGGCAAAGTGCCGCCGGCACATCCGTCCACTCTGTCATCATCGCCTTGGTGGACGATGGCCCAGCCGCAGCGCCCGAGTCTCCAGCCGAGGTGACGCTTAGCTCCAGCCCCGTCAGCTTCCCAGACTCCTCCGTGGACCTCAGCCCGCCCCCACCTCCGCACATGTTCGTTTGGTGGGGGGAGGGGGGAAAGTGGCGTGGTTCGAGGTGCCTCCGTCGTGTTGGCGTGGAGTCCCGAGCTGGATGCAGAGGCCGCAACCCAACGCTGCACAGCCTTGTGGCTGATGATGACCACAGAGGTCACAAGCTCCATGTGTCCTGGCTCCAAGGGTACACCCTAGGCGATGCTTAAGAAAACCTAAGTTTTCGTCCAGAGTCTCGATTATTCTGAACTTTTCAATGTAAGTCCCAAGGTTTTGATAGAAGTTCTGGGTTTTATTCAAGTTCTGAGGCTATGAATTTCTTAACCCATGATTTCTTGAGCATTTCGCAGGGGGTATGAACTTCCTGTAATTTGGTGCACGGCGTGCGGTGGCTTTACGACCACCGAAGCTGGATCTTAGCTGCTGGGTAGCTGCCATCCTGCTCGCGATTGCAGCGAGCGGCGGAAACTGTTCCACAGTGAGCTTGCTCGGACAGGTCTGCGTTTGGGTCTCCCGCTCCTCCTCCTCCTCCTCCTCCTCCTCCTCCTCCTCTTCCTCCTCCTCCTCCTCCTCCTTCTCCTCCTCCTCCTCCTCCTCCTCCTCTCCCGCCTCCTCCTCCTCCTCCTCCTGAGCCACTCTCCCGCTTGGGGGGGTATGATGGCGCGGGGTCGGAGTCAGACCAATCCCAGGCTGCCGGCTTTACCGCCCTGGCAGGTGTGCGTCTGCGTGCTGGCCAGACGGCAACTGAGAACTGAGAAGTGAGAAACTGAAGCGGTCAGGGGCACCCAGCGCAGCGTACTTATATCCGTTCGGTGGGACAACCGCAGCATCAGGGATCTCGCCGTTCCAGCGGCAGTCCCAAAAGCGACGAGCGGCGGTCTCGGGAGCCAGGCCACATCCAGGGCAGAGACCTCTGGTGCATGACTCGTGGCCAGCAGTCGCCAGCCCATCCTTTGTCCAAAGACCTCCGATCATGATGATCCTGCGCATCCCCGCAGACTCGAAGGATCCATCCTTTTTTCCAGTTTTGTTTTAAAAAACTTACGAGGGACAGTCAAATCAACTCCTCCTTCCAAGCCTGATGCTAGGAAGTGCTTAGCGACCGTGAGCCAAGACAGATCCAGGCGCAGCTCCTTGAGGGTCCACAGGGCATGCGGGAAGTTCCGTCGCAGGGGCGCTGGCGCGCATCGCTTGGGGAAGGTCTGGCAGACCGGGCTTCGATCTTGGCCGTGGCCCGCTCGACAAGTACGACTTGGACGGCTTCGACAGTTAGCAGGGCACGCGTGGGCGCATCAAAGCCGTGGCAGCACGTCCCCCGGTGCTGTTCCCGATGTTCTGCGGTTTCCTCGCGGTCGTTGTGGCGTTCGCGCCGGTGCTTTGGCTCATCGCGGTCGTCTTCGTGGCGCTCGTGGAGGTGTCCCAGGATGTAGGGGGGAACTTGTCGAGGTCAAAAAGAGAGATCTTGGCCGCGATGGGTCCGCGGACTTTCTCTGTCATGTGCGTTTGGACTTTCCAAGCGCCTCCAGGGTAACTTGCCAGCAGCTAGCAAGCTCCGTCCGCATCTTGCGGTCCGAGGCGTGTCAGGCAACATGGAACGCGATCAGCTGTTCATAACGACGCCTAAGCTGGAGATCATATTTGGCAGAGCTCGCCAGCCCAAGAACCGGAGTGGCGCAGGCCCCAGGGGGCCCAAGAGCCAGAGCGCATGGCCGCTTGGGCTCTCGTGCCTCGTGAGCTGGATTCGGCCTCCAGCGGGGCCCAACACCTGATGTCTCCAGGAACCAGCCGCCAGGACCCCAGGCTCATAAAGCTTGCTAGCTCTACCAACGACGCGCGGCAAACAACGCGCGCGTTCGGCCCTCTGGGAGGCTTGGGCCCGACCCTGCGTGAGCTTCGCAGTCAGCATCTCTTTCCTGCCGCGGTCATGGCCCCCAGGTCTCTCGCAGCAGACTGGCGGGTAATGGGGGGGGGGGGGGGGGGGGCGCGCGGCTAGGAAACGTAAAGACAATTGCTTGCCGAGATCCTCGCGGCGGCAGGCCTGGGCCGACCGTGCCGAGAGGGGGCAGGCTGGGCTCTGCGATTGGTGGCGAGCAGCGCAGCGGGGGGGATGATGGCACCGAGAATCTCGTGAGCGGTGCCTCGTTGCGATTGAGTGATGTCGTCGACGGAACCTTCTTTCATTTGCACTGGCCGAAAATGCACCTGGGCCGTGCCCAGGACGTCTTGCACGAGTCGTTTTAACCCAGGGTATAGCTTGCGCGCGCCTAGCCAGGACCCCCCCGCCTCCTTCAGTATCAGACACGCACCCATGCAACTTCAACGTGTGGGGGGTTCGTGGATCAAAGTACAGAGGTAGAGCAAGTGCAAGCGATTCTTCATCTGAACGGCCATGTCGATGAGCTTGCGCGGCTCGGCAGAGTCAAAAAATCTGGATGAGGCCCCAGTGAGCGCTCAACGAGCTGAGACCTCGGAGCCTAGCGACCTCATGTCCTAGCTCTCGCAACTCAGCAGCCTCCATGGCACTGGAACCTTTGATAGCGTGTCCCAAACATTATACTTGTCTTGGGCCCAGAGATCTAAATCGTGATTCCGAGCTTTGCAATCGACTACACGGGGCCGGGCATTTACATATTGACCGATCATATTCCGCGCCCTTGGGGAGCAAGGCGATCGTGCTAAAGAAAACTTGGGAGGGTCACTCCAATGCGGTCTCGCAGTCATTGGGGATATGAGCGAACCCCATAGCAACATCCCTGGGAAGGTCGATCAGCGGCATGGGGGCCCCGAGGCCGACACCAATTGCAGTCGAGGTGGGGAAACACCTGGGCCGCCGCCGGGCATCGGCAACGGTGAGCGGCGCACGCAGCTCGGAGTGGCCTCGCGACTCGTGGGAGGTCCACCTCCTCCTCCTCCTCCTCCTTCTCCTCGTCCTCCACTTCGTCATGCCTTCGACCAGAACGGTTCTCGATACTCCATGGGTTCCCCTGTGGGTTGCTTGGCCCCAGCAAAGGAAGCCAGAAATTGCGGGGGGGGAGGGGGGGGCGTCACTTCAGTTGTGCTTCAGCCAATCATGAACCTGTTTGGCCCCAGTGGGAAGGGCATTCAAAAACAATGTGTTCCCCCCCTTCCTCAGAGGACGCCTTTGCAGTAGACCGCGCAGCACGAAGAGACTGCGAAGTAGCATCCAGGAGGATGTCAAGCTTGTCCACCTCCTTTGGGTGGGCAATTCAACAGACTCCCACCATTCAGCATCATGGGGGTCGTCTCCGCAGAGGTGGTCACGGATGTGGTCTACCAGGCCTTGCAACACAATGCCAATGCTAGCGACCATTCGCGGAGACTTCTTGGCCAGGTACAAACGAACCCCCATCCATTTCTGGCAGAGGTGGGCCCAACAAGGCCAAGCCGGGCTCCCGAATTGTTTGGCCCTCGGGGCCCCTTCCGAGCAATGTTCGTGAGAACGCTGGGAAGTCTCCACGGTGTGCGCCGCCATGCTTGACGTCGCGCGCAGTCGCCGTAGACTCGAACACGGCTTCGGCCGCCTTCGACCAGGGAAGCCGCTTGCTCGTGAGGTCCCCACTCGGGTTGTCTTTCGCGTGCAAGAAAAAAACGCTTGCTGCAAGCAATTGGGGGCCACCTGTCCAGGCTCGGGCAGCTGACGCAGCATCCGGTTCCAAGGAATGTCTTGGCCGAGACAGTCTGGAATGGGCGGGAGTTTCTCACGCTGCCTCATGCTCTGAAGTGGATTCTCATGCTGGATGGAAACGGCCAAGCACACATGGGTCTTGAAAGGGCTGGTGTTGAAGGCACCAGCGCTTACGTCCTCCCCAAGGTCAGCAGGTGCCAACGCATAGTCAAGAAGGGATACACGTCCTCGTGTGCAAGCCACGCCTGCACCACTTGGAACAATCACTCGAGCACGCACCAGCTGCGGGAAACCAGACAGTTCAAGATCAGCAGGCGGAGTGTTATAGTCACCCATCATAACCCAGGGAGTGGCCGAAGCCCCCAGGAACTCCGCAACGGACCTCAATCGATCGGTCTTTTCCCCAGAGAATCCGAAGTACGAAATCAGATAGATCACATCTACAGCTATCACGCAAGACTTGCGTTTTCAATTCCAAAAGCTGCCATTTCGGACCCGGACCATAGTCGCAGTGGCCGTTGCGACAGGCCAGGCAACGACGAAAGCACAAATTTTTGGAAACCAGACATCGCACAACCCCCGTGCGTGCCCCCTCCAAGGGAGGGGAGAGCAGGAGACAGATGAGGCCTCCAACCTATCTGAGCTGCGTTACGGTTGGCCTTGGCCAACTCTTTCAACTTCAAAATGATAATCGGCAACAACGGATCCATCACTCTTTGGCTCGATTCGCTGCGAGAAATCAAGCGTCACCTTGTTCTGCGAGGTGATGCTGTTAAAATGCAAATCGATTATGCTCGTATTCTTCCTCATCAACTCAGGCCTGGTATCGTCAAAGGCTCTGCTGATCGGCACCTGCTCCTGCAGACGCGGAGCCGCCCGTGGGAGGTACCTCGACTGGGACAGGCAACAGCAAGGACTGGAACTTGGACCCGGTGCGCCTTCACACCTGCAGGCCGCAGTTGCTGCAGCACTTGTTCGAAGCTGGAAGACGCCGTGTCGCGAAGGGTGCGCAGCCCCTTGGCAGCCTTGGGATTGGCAGACATCTGCATGCGCTTCTCCATGCGCAGTAGCTCCTCGCCTGCCAGGGATGAGCTGATGCTGCGCTGCTTGAGGTTGTCCAACTCTTCGTGATGTTCGGCTTCGTCGCGGGTGTGAGAAATGCCTGAAGCACCATCATCATGAGGGTTGGCCTGGACATCACGAATTTGTGCCTCAAATTCGTATCTCTGGCCGTTCGTCGTGCGTCACTCTCGGAGCTCCGCGACGACCATCTCGTGGAGGTTCGGCGGGACGGGCGGAACGACACCTGGATTGCCGACTGCACCCTTCTGCGCGCCTCCTCCATGCACGGGCTTAGCTGGTCGCTCAGGCGCTTCAGGCCGAGGGGCTGGGCGGGGCGGCCCCTCGCCTGGCACCGCAGCAGGTCGAGCGCCTCCTGGGGGCACGGCCGCAGCAGCTGCGCCCGGAGGAGCCCGAGCTGGTACATCTCCACCTGCCGCACGTGACGCGCGCGCGCGAGCTTCACGTTCAGCGTGTTCCTCAGCCAGGATCTGCCCGCGGAGCTGAAGAGGGGCAAACGTGTAAATCGCCTCGTACGCCTTACGATGAACAAGGGCAGCCTGCTCCAGTTGGCCCACTGCTTCAGCATGGGCCTCGTCGGCACGTGCAAGAGCTTCCTGATGCCGCACCACCGCCGCAAGCTTCTGTTCAACCTCGTAAAGGGCCAAGCGCTCAGCCTCGGAGTCACGCTCCACGGCGCGGGCGAGGGCGGCGCGGCGCTTGGCGATCTTCTTCTCCAGGTCGTCATCGCTCGAGGGGATGGGGGGCCTCAACACCAGGCTGGAGAGGGACAGGACCGCGAGCACCATGAAGGGCATCAACACGATCGGTGTACTCGGCAGCGAGCCTCTCGATCTCATCCTCGAGGGTTGGCTCGCCTTGCTTGTCGTGTTGGCCAGAGCCAGCGCCACGACCACCCCGCGCGCAGCCAGAGGGCTTGGCGACGTACGGGGCAGAACACTTCGAGCACGCAGTGTGCCCATGATAATCAGACTACCAATGACCACACCTCGAGCCAACACTGTACTGGGACCTGAACTTCTGCTGCTTCTCATGGAACCGCGGAGTGTGACGCCTCCAGCCCATGGCACGTGGACAGGAAACGTCGGGAAGACTGGCACGTCGGGAAACGTCGGGAAACGTGGACAGGAAACGTGGACAGGAGCTCACCGTAATCAGCATGCTCCAGAGGAGCAAAGATTGGCCGAAACAGCCAGGCTTGAGCAAGGGGCTGCCCTTCCGCCT
>CAUYUJ010001399.1:68193-73193 GCA_963575745.1 Prorocentrum cordatum
AGGAGGAGGAGGAGGCCGTAGCCATTTTGGCTCAAGGGGCCTTCTCCTGAACTTCCAACCTCGCTCGAGCAGTTGAGGCGTGTGAAAAAAAGAGAAAACCTTGAGACTCACTGGCCTGGGGTTCGCGACCCCAAGCAGCGTTCACTCACGATTACCCTCTCCCGACGGCCGCCGCGATGGGGAAGCAGCAGCAGCAGAAAGGATTCCAGATATGCCCTCATGCGTCTTGTGGCTATCGCTGGAATTGGCGTAAGCATTCTCAGTGTTGGCAGTGTGGAGGAGCATTGTGTCCCGCAGCCAATGATTGGCCCAAACCAGCTTCGGGCGCCTGGGCCTACGGCCCACCCTCGCAGCCTGCAGCAGCAGCAGGCGGCGGCAGTCCCTTCGTGCAGGGCATGGGCATCGCGAACAACGGGGTGGCGCCAGGCAGCTGGCATCGTGGCGGGGCTCCAGGAGGCACTGCCCTTCCAGCTTCGTCGCCCTTCGCGCCCACCACTCAGCAGCTACTGGAAGCCCTTCGTCGACGGCATCCAGAGGCAGGAGCAGAACTACAGGCCCTTGAGGCTAAGGCGGCGCCGCCTGAGAAGGCCGCAGAGAAGCCCAAGCTACGCCCAGAACTTCAGCGAGAGCACGACCTCAATCAAGCAGGAGCGCAAGCTCGCAAGGCGTCCGAAGCACTTGACCGAGCAGTTCGATATGAAGCAGAATGTCGAGACTACTTGGCCCAAGCCACCAGAGACATGGAAGAGAAAGCGAAGGTTGCAGCAGAAACGGCAGCCAAACATCAACAGCTACTCCAAGCTAACGTGGACCCGAAGGTGCTCCAGCCTGTGTCGGCCCCGATCAACCTCTCCCAGTTGCTCAGCGCGAAGGAAGAGTCGGAGCTGCAGGAGGTTCTCAAGTTCGAGGATGGAGCGTGCTTTGGCACCAGCGACTTGGAGTTATCGGAAGAAGAACTTCGACAATGGAAAGAACACAAAGAAGCTCTGGCAAAAAAAGTCTCAAAACTCATCATCACGGCGGTGGGTCCATCGGCAAAGTCTTTGCTGGAGCGGAAAGAACAATTCGAATCTTACAAAGCAAGAATGGCAGGTAAACGGCGGCGAACTGGTGAAGCAGGTGCAGCCCGTGCAGGCGGCGGTGAGGGCATGGCGGAAGCCCCCGCCCAGGAGACATCGGCGGCAGCAGCGTCCCAGGCATCGGCGGCACGTGACGGCGGCGGCGGAACTACGGCATCGGCGGGGGCGGCGGACTCGAAGGCGGCTTCTGAAGCAGCTAAACCCGCAGTCTCTGAGGACCAGGTGCAAAAGATCTTGGAAGCAGCCAAAGCCAAGTTCGAGCAAGAGAAGCAGCAGCAGCTTTAGCAGCCGTGGACATCGTCGGCGGCAGAAACCAGATGCACCAGATGCTCAGCAACGTGGCGGCGCTGAGCATTTTTCTTTTTACTTCGCCAACTATACGAAGTGGAATAGCACGATGTTATTTAGCAGCAGAACATATGCAAGATGTCCTGTTCCATATGGGTGCCGAAACTCATCTTCGTGGCGGATCCCTTCTCCAGGAACAGAAAAAGCTCAAAAAAGCGGGGTGGTTATCCACCTCCTCGCCTGCGGTCCCGACGGCCACGGAAGGCGCACTGGGGCACGGAGGAGTCTGGGTCCTAGCTAGGACCACCATCCATTCCCAGGTGAGTTACCCATGCAGAGTAGGACCTGATGGGCAAGCTCAGTTTTTTGGCACCCAATGGGCAGGAAGGAATGTCAGGTTCAAGGGCCTGGAGATCACGTTTGTAGCAGTTTATTTGCATGACTCCGAGGGGGTTGTCGGCACCAACGGCCTCATTCTAGAAGAACTCGCAGGTTATCTACTCACCGTAGCTAAGCACTACATAGTAATGGCGGACTGGAACATGACCCCGAAGGACCTCTGGGACTCAGGATGGCCATCTTTCGTCAGGGGCAGCATCGTCACGCCACCGGGAGAGTTTACCAATGCTGGAGGCTCTGGAAGGGTTCTGGACTTTGGAGTCGTCTCGGAGCACCTCACTTCCCTGGTTACGCTGGCTCTGGACTTTCAGGGACCTTGGGCACCACACTTGGGAGTTTTTGGGAAGCTAGATCTGTCTCAGGAAGCTCTAGAAGGCCGTGTTATGGTGCCCGTCACGCCCATACTCAACCACGCGTTTGGACCAGATCTGTCGTGGGAACATTTTCAGCAGGAAGCAGGTGCTGTCGAGGCACCACGAGACTACTATGTGTGGGAGGAAGCTACCTCCGACAGCCTCAGCCGCATGTACGCCAACTTCTCCATGCAGGCAGAGGCCTTTTTTGCTAAATCGCTCAGGGCGGGAACCCAGCCCACACAAGCGAGGGATGTGCCCAGAAGTAACTGTGAAAAATCTTACCGCTGTAAAACCGCCTGGACATTTTGGTAGATCTGAAGAGGTCTGTTTCTGGGGAGGTATTCGGTCGAGGTTCCAGGAGCTGTACATTTTGGCTGACAAAACTGGCACAAGTACGGTATCTACACAGCGCACATCCATAGTACATCAGCTTGGCATGTGGGGCAAGAGCACGCACACACCGCAATACATCACAGCAGTACCTGAATCAGCTAGGCTCGCAGGTGACAAGATCCTCGCAGCTTTGACATCGCCTCCTTGTAGCAAGGAGGACATCCGCGAAGTTTTGAATGCAGCCAAGGAGGTCTTGGCTAAGGTATCCATCGCCGCAATGAAGGAGAAAAGCATGGGTTTTCGGAAGTTTCTCAGCCAGAGTCTCAGTTCAGGGGCAAGTTGGGCACACAGGTTTTCCAGGACATGGCAGGTGGAGGAGCCCAGTTTAGCTGTCGAACGAGATGAGGGAGGAGCCGAAATCCTGAAACCCCTGGAGATGATGAAGGTGAAGGCGGACAGGTGGGCAAAGTTATGGGGAGGAGATGTAGGAGGACCAAAACAACCTTTTCCTTTTTGGCTACGAAGTCTCCGAGACGCAGCGCGAGCTCAACAGGTTGAGCAACCTCTTCCAGAGCTCACGCTCCCAGACTTGCAGCAGAGTTTGCGATATTTCAAGTACCGCGCAGGCCTTGGAGCAGACCCGTGGAACCCTAGGCAGTGGCTTATGCTTCCTGAAGTAGGACAGGAGCAGTTGCTTGAGTTTTTCGGCGAGGTTGAGGCGCAGTTGAGTTGGCCAGTACAGAGCTTAGTCAATGTCCTTGCCTTGACACCCAAGCCACCGCCAGGGGGAGACCGACCAATTACTCTAACGCCAGGGCCATATCGAGTTTGGAGCGTTCTAAGAAAGCAAGCTGTTCAAACTTGGGAGCGCAGCAAAGCAGGTTTTTGGGGCGCAGCAGTGAAAGGTAGCAGCCCACTTCGAGCAGCAGTGCTAAGACAATTAAAAGCAGAAGCATGTGGCATATTAAATATTAGTTGGGTTCAGCTTCTTTGGGACGCGGAGAAGTTTTATGACCTTATCCAGGGACAGATCTTAACAGGCTTAGCAGTGGACTTGGACTACCCGTTAGTGCCCTTTTATCTCGCCATGTTGCAGCACATGGCGGACCGATGGATGGCAGTAGGCTCGCTCCTATCGGACAGTGTACAAGCCGCGCATTCCATCATCGCAGGATGCATGCAGAGCGTTGCCTGGTCTAGGATTTATCTGTGGGATATGCTCGACAACATACATAGGTCACATCCACCTCCTCGTAATTCCATCGGCAGTTGGGTAGACGACCTCGCTCAGTTGAATGTGGGCACAGCTCGTGGAGTGATAGACCAGGCTACGGAAGTTGCTATCAAGCTGACCACCAGCATGACCAGCAAAGGATTACGAATTTCAAAAAAGTCAGTTGGTCTGGCAAGCTCTCCTTCAGTTCGCAGTGAGTTGAAGAAAAGAGTGAAGCAGCTGGGCCTACCGATCAGAGTTGAACTGTCTGCTCGAGATTTGGGTGTTGATGTATCTACTGCCAGCAGGACGCAAGGGACCATCAAAACAAGACACCAAAAAGCCGCTAGGAGAGCCACGGCCATCCGAGTCTTGGGGAAGAGTGTGAAAGCTTCCAAAAAGCTGGCCAACACTGGCCACACACCGCAGGTGTCCTGGGGAGCCGTGGCGATGGGCCTTGCGCCCACCAATCTTCGAAAGCTGAGGGCCCAGGTTTCATCCATGTGTGGAAGCAAGTGGGCTGGAGGCTGTGCGACCACGGCCATTAGGATTAGTTTAGGAAAACGAAGTGACCCTCTTTTCTGGGGACCTTTGGAGCTCTTGCAGGCCTGGCAGGACCACCTCCCAAGGATCCCTGAGTGGCGCGCTGCCATCGACAAGGCCTGGCAGGAGTCCCTGCCCAAGCTGCGCGACTCGGAGAACAGCTGGCTCCTGGTCAAAGGTCATATGGCAGCTGTACAGGCCACTCTTTTAGATATGAATTGGACCCCAAACACCCCAGGGGAATGGACCATCCCATGCGGGGAAAAGTTTAGTTTTGAAGGTGTTGACGGCCTAGACAGGCTGGATTTTGAAGTAGGGTCTTCACTGGAGCAGAATGTGTGGGCCCAAGCCAGTAAACATGTCTCGGGCTCGGGGGTGGAGTACGGGGTGGATTTAACTGTGACTTGGGCCCATCTCAAGAGATTAAGAAATAAAGGTTTAGATCACATGGCTGCCATACTTGAAATGGTCAGCCAAGGGGCCTTGTGGCCCAATCAGCGTCGTTTTGAAAACACTGGAGTAGGCACGACAGTGTGCCCTAGATGCGGTGCCGCAAGTGAGACTTTATACCACCAACTTTGGGAATGCCCCTGCAATAGAGACATTCCCGATTTCGAAGAAGATCGGCATCTCTGTGAGCAAGCGAAGATAGGTGCAGAAACTTATCCTTGCTTCTGGCTAAGAGGTTTAGTTCCCATTTTATGGACGATGCCCCCAGCGGACACCCCTCTACCAGAAGAAAGTACAGTGCGAGAGGGAGAGTGGCCCGAGGAGGGCCGTTTTCCACTT
>CAUYUJ010001399.1:78193-101686 GCA_963575745.1 Prorocentrum cordatum
CCAAAACGAGCCAAACTTACTTCCTCAAGACGGTCCAAGAGGCCGCCGAGAAGGCCCCCAAAGGGCAACAATTCAGCATGTACCATGGAAAAAACGTATAGTTTCAAGATATTCGTTTTTCAGTCTTAACAGCGGTCACGTCGGCCCCAAAGGCTCCCAAAATCAGCCCCCGACCGCCCAAAAGGCCCCCGGCGTGAAGAGAGCTTCCAGCAGCACAAGAGAGCTCCAAGACGGCCCAAGAGATTCCCCAGGGGGCCTCCGGAGGATCCCCACATGGTCGGAGAAGGCCCCAAGAGGGCCACAAGACGAGCTCAGCTCCACATGACGGCCAAGCGGGACCCAGGACGGCTGCAATGGGCCCCCAGACGGGCCAACAAAGGCCCAGAAGGACTCCAGAGGAAGCCTCGGAAGGGGCCCCACAGAGACCCCCACAGTGCGTCCACAAGGCTCCCGGCTCGCGTTCCAGTAGGCCCTCATATATCATACACCGGGGTACCGGGGGCCAGGGCCCCGGGCCGGGACACCCTCCCGAATTCCCCCCCCCCCCCTGTAACCCACTGCCCCCGGGCGTCCGGAGGCTCTTTTGCGCCCCCGGAGGCGTCCACCACGGCTTCCGGGGACGGCAAGAAGCCGCCAAGACGGCCCAAGAGCGCTCCAAGACTCTCAAGATAGCCCCATCAAGGCCCAAGGGGCCCCCAAGAAGCCCCAGTGGAGCTCCGAGAGGCTTTCCAAGAGAGCCCCAAGAGGCTGAAATCATAAATTTTCCTTGTGTTTTTTTTGAATGTTTTTTGCTTGCCCGCGTTTTCGGGCTTCTGACCTTCCAAGATTGCCGAGGGAGCCTCGAACATCGCCCCAAGACGGCCCAAAAGGCCCCCGAGAGGCCCCCAAGACGGCCCAAGGGGGCGCCCAACGGGTCCAACAGGCGCCCAAGACGGCCCAAGAGGGCTTCAAGACGGCCCCAAGAGGTGCCAAAGAGGGGGAACACGAACCGACAATGGAGATTTCCGCTCCAAAAGGCCCCAAAGAGGCCCCAAGATGCCCCAAAACGGCCCCCCGGAGGCTTCGAAACATTTCAAAATTGCTTCCCCCCAAGAAGCACTCCAGAGGCCCCACGGAGCTCACTGAAGGCCCCAAAGAAGCCCCTACAGTCCGCAAGCAGCCACGGACGAGCCCCACGAGGCATCATAATTGCCTCGAACATGTTCTTTGGAAGCTTCGCAAGAGACCCCAACAAGCATCCAATCTGCTTCTGACCCACAACACAGGCACGGTGGCGGCTTCACCCGTTGCCCTCTTGTTGATTTGGCCCCAGGACTCACGACGGCCCCAAGAGAAGGGCAAGATGGCCGAGATCAGTTCGAACCACAACTGGTCAGGAGGAGGAAGAGGAGGAGGAGGGGGAGGAGGAGGAGGAGGAGGAGGAAGGAGGAGGAGGAGGAGGAGGTGGAGGAGGAGGAGGAGGAGGAGTGAAGAGGTCGAGGAGGTGTACGAGGAGGTGGAAAAGGAGGAAGACGAGGACCGTGGTGCACATCCAACCGAGCCGATCACGTTGGGGTCGCGCCGCGTATTTCGTCTTCGCTTTTCAGTAGGTGTAGGACCCCCCGGGGCACCATGAACCCACAGGGAGCGTTGCCTGGTGACCCCGGGGGGCCCTCCCCCCACTCAGCATGTTCGACGACAGGTTCGAAACGGCAGGCGTCAGCTGGGCGCGCGGCCTGGGGGGCGACACGGGAAGTGCTTTGCGTCCGGGGGGGGGGGGGGCTGCGTTTCGGTTCTGCCCCCCCCCCCCCCCCCCCCGCATCGTTCAGCCGTGATTGCGCTGCGTTCGTGCAGCCGTGACTTTGTCAATGCGCGCAGCCGTGGCATTGTCGAGCGCCTGCGCTTGCTAGAACCTAAGCGCGCGAAGCGCGCGCGTGGTTCTAGTGAGCGTATGGGAGGTCTCGTGTCTGCGTCTTGTACGATCCATTTCAGGGTTAAGACGGGCGTATCCCCCTACAGGAGGATTTTCGACGAAAAATTTTAGCAGTGCCCCAAGAATGCCCCAAAAAGGTAAAACATATTCAAAACATAGTCCCCAGACTGTTTTTGGATTGTGTTTTGATTTTGTTTGGGGTATTTTCTGTTTTTTCATCGAAAACCCCCTCTGGAGGGGGACATGCCCGACTTAATTTCAGGGCTATCCGAGGCTCGGGGCGCTGAGAAGTAATCAAAACATTCCGAACTCACGGTCGAGGTCAGGGGTGTACCGCCATGGGCGGGAGGGCGGCATGCGCACGTTGGCTTTTGGACTGTCGGTGGAGCTCCCACTGGGACAGGATCCGCGTGAGAAACCCAGTCGCCCTGGGGGTGCGTAGTGTTAGCGAATCCTCCCACAGAGGGGCGCGTGCAAACGCGTCCGTCTGAAGTACAATCCGTGTGATGGTTGGGTGCGTTGAGATGGGCGGAAAGACGCCGTCGTGGCCGTGGGGCTCATTGCTTCCGTCGGGGTTTCCCGGGGGTCTCCTCTCTGTACTGTCGTCGTCGTCGTCGTCGTCGTCGTCGTCGTCGTCGTCGTAGTCGTGACAGCGGGGGAGGAAAGAGAAGAGGAGGACGAGGAGGAGGAGGAGGACGAGGAGGAGGATCAGAAGGATGAGGAGGAGGATGAGGAGGGGTCTCAGGAAAGCTACCACAGGGATATAGCTGTTCATTGACAGCCACGCATTCGTAGCGATGCGGCTGTCTTATTCTTATCCTTCGCCCCCCTCTTGGCCGCTCCCGAAGTTTGAGCTCCAGGACGGCCCAGAGAGTCCCCAGGGGGCCCGAGGGGGCCTCCGGAGGATCCCTGCATGGCCGGGGAGGGCCCCGGGACGGGCCCGGCTCCCCATGACGGGCCACGAGGGACCCACCCGGTGCGCATTCGCAGCGAGGGACGGGTTCGCCCTTCCCCGATGTAAGTTTGCGCGGTGGCGATTTCGATCAGATGCTGACTTCAGTCTCTTCTGCACAACAGTGGCGGGCAAGCGCGGGGGCTGGCCGTGGAAAGCGTACGAGGGGGGTTGGTCCGGTCTCCGCGCGTCGCAGGGGGGGAAACAGACGGCCCAAGAGGCACACGGGGGATCGTTTTCTATTCATTGTTTCTATTCTATTCATTGTTGTGCCCCCCCCTCCCCCCCCCCTGGAACAGATCTTGGCTGTTTTTCGGCGGCTGTTTCGAGCGGGAGGGGTCTCCCCCAGAGGCCGGCACTCTTTGCAGGCCGTCGCGCGAGGCAGACGTCGGGAGCGAGACCGCCCGCCCCCCCTCCCCCCCCCCTTAAACGACGCGAAGGTCGGGACAACGCCAGCGGGGGTCGGCCTCTCCCCTCTGGCCGACCCTCCGGGGGGTTCCTCCTCCTCGCCCCTCCTCCTCCTCCTCCTCCTCCTCCTCCTCCTCCTCCTCCTCCTCGGGACAAAATCGGATCGGGACAAAACGACGCGAAGATCGGGACAAAATCGGATCGGGATAACTCGAAATCTCTGAGAATCGGCGGGTTTGGAGGATGTATTGGGCGCCGCGGCCGCTCCAGAGCGTTCCGGAACGCTCCGAGAGCGCTCCGGAACGCTCTGGAGCGATTTATCCCGATCCTAGCCCTGTTTTACCCCTTCCGCCCAATGTCGAAACGCCGAATAAAAATGAAACGCTCACCAGCACTTCCCAAGGCGGCCGAAGAGAGCGCCAAGAGGCGCTCCGCGGGAGGGAGTTCAAACCCACGTTTCGAGGCCTCCGCCCGACAAGGACCCCGACGATCGCCAGCAGGTCTAGGATGCCCCAAGATGGCTCCAAGAGGACCCTCAAGAGAACCCGAAGAGACAACATCGCCCCGTTCCCGTGGGAAAGCGTACATTTCTGTCGCAATCGTTTTCCATTGTTGACGATGTGGTTGTTGATGATGCTGTTGACGATGGTGGCGATGAATACGCTTGTGACGGACACTGTGGCCAGGACGATGGTGATTTTGATGATGGCGCCAATAGTGATGGCGATGATGATCATGCAAACGACGACGTATTGACGTTTCGCATGTCCCGACCAACGCCCATGAAGCAACGACTCCCAGGTGAGTTGCCTTGATCTGGGAATAATAGAAGCCGTCAAGCTGAACTTTGGGACCAGCCTGAGCAGGCAGAGGAGTGCAAGTGTTATGGTTTGAGTGCCGTGGGAGAGGAGAGTGAGGAGGAGGAGGAGGAGGAGGAGGAGGAGGAGGAGGAGGAGGAGGAGGAGGAGGGGCCTCGTGCGGGTCTTTTGTTGTCATTTTTTGGGGGCCCTTTCAGGCATCTTGGGGGTCTCTTGGGGTCCGGTGTTGTTGTTGCTGTTGCTGCTGTTGTTATTGTTATTGTTGAACATTATTACTTCTAAAGAATAATTATTGTTGGGACCCCTGGTGCATGGCCCCCTCGCCGCGCCTAGGCCGCAGCCATGTTTTCATCATTTTCGTGAGGAAGTCTCTGGCAAAACGGGTTGGTCCGGATCCGGTTGTTTTGTTACGGGCGGTTTTCCCTTGCAAAAAATAAGGCAAAGTGGACATTTCTTGTTCTAACATAACCAAACTTCAAGAATCCCTTGCAACAAAATAAGGTAAAGTGGACATTCGCGCGCGCAAGACGAAATCCTTCCAAAACCTTAGTATTCGTAGCGATTTTAACATAAAAACATCAAAAAACCAATGGTTTTTCAAAACAAAAATGTCAAAATTTCATCCCGCGCGCTCTTGCGGATTTGTAGGAAACCCAACACTTTTTAAACATTTCTGTCAAACGGGCTTTTGCGAGCAACTTTTTCACGTGCTTCGAACTTCTCCAACCACGGTTGCGCACCTGCCAGGGCCATCATCCCTGTCAAATAATACCATGCGGGACACATTCGTTTTTTTTTTTCGCGCGCGCACGCCGAAATCTTCAAAAACCATTGGGTTTCTTAGGAATTTTAGCACCGCGCAACATAAAATCATACGAATCGCACCGTAGGTCCTCGAAAAAACATCCTCGCACCCATGCGCCAGTGTAGTAGCCACGGTCGTCCGCAGGCCACGAAGTGAAGTGTCCGAACGTCATAGGGCGGGAAGCTGGGTGTGGGTGGTGGCGAAGAGTCGTTTGGAAATGTGGTAGAGCTTGAACCGGCCCCCCCACAAAGTGGGGGTATTGGCGGGCGTCGTATGAAAACCCTGGCACTGGTGAGAACGGAGTGTCCCCACGTGCTAGTAATTGTTGTTGTTGTTGTTGTTGTTGTGAATGTTAATGTTAATGTTAATGGTGTGGTTGTTGTTGGTGTTGTTGTTGTTGGTGGTGTTGTTAATGTTGTTGCTGTTGGTGTTGCTGTTGATGTTGTTGTTAATGTTGTTTCTGTTGTTATTGTTATGGTTGTTGTTGCTGTTGCTGCTGCTGCTATTGTTGTCGTTGTTGTTGGTGTTGTTGTTGTTGTTGTTGTTGTTGTTGTTGTTGTTTGTTGTTGTTGTTGTTGTTGTTGCTGTTGCTGTTTGTTGTCGTCGTCCCGCCCGCGACCCACCCGCGACCCACCCGCGACCCACCCCCGACCCACCCGCGAACCACCCGCGACCCACTCGCGACTCACTCGCGACCCACCTGCGATCGACCCGCGACCCCGCGACCCACCCGCGAACCACCCGCGACCCGCCCGCGACCCATCCGCGACCCACGCGCGACCCACCCGCGACCCACCCGCGAACCACCCGCGACCCGCCAGCGACCCACCCGCGACCCACCCGTGACCCACCCGCGACACCCGCGACTCGCGACCCACGCGCGACCCACCCGCGACCCACCCGCGACTCGGCCGCGACCTACCCACAACACGCCCGCGACCCACCTGCGACTCGTCCCCGACCCACCCGCGACCCGTCCTGAACCTGGCAGCGGCGCACACGCCACGCCCCCCTGGCTTGGCCAGGAGGTTGTATACACATCTCCTGGGTTCAGGGAGGGCCTGGCCAGGGAGGAGTGGATCCGTGCAGACGTCGCCGCCCTGAAGAACACCCCCCTCGTGCCCGATCTGGCGCTCTTCGTGCCTGGCCCCCACCGCCCGCGGCAGCGCCGCCGCCGCCGCCGTGCTCGTCGTCGTCGCCGTGGCCGCCGTCTTCGTCTTCGCCGCCCGCCGCCCGACCGCCACCGTCGTGTCCTCTCGCTTCCATCGCCGCCGCCGCCGCCGTCGTCACCGTCGTCGTCGTCGTCGTCGTCGTCGTCGTCGTCGTCGTCGTCGTCGTCGTCGTCCTTGCTGGTCTCCGTTCCGCCCGCGACGCCGCGCGAGGCGCGGCCGAGGGCGCCCACGACTGCAAGGGCGGCGGCGCGGGTGCCACTTCGCGGCGGTCGCTGCAGCCGAAGCAGGGCTCTCCCGCCGACCGGCGCGACTCGACCAGGCGATCGGTCGACCAGGCAGCCGCCCCACCGGCGACGACGACGACGGCGGCGACGACGGCGGCGGCGGCGGCGGCG
The DNA here is from genome assembly GCA_963575745.1 of Prorocentrum cordatum. Classification (NCBI taxonomy): domain Eukaryota; class Dinophyceae; order Prorocentrales; family Prorocentraceae; genus Prorocentrum; species Prorocentrum cordatum. The sequence continues at coordinate 84,656 of CAUYUJ010001399.1, forward strand.
GCGGCGACGACGACGACGACGACGAGGGCGGCGGCGGCGGCAGCGGTGGTAGGCTGCAGCGGCGTCGGCAGCGGCCACGGCGGCGGCGGTCCCGAGGCTGGGCGACGGGGGGAGGAGGAGGAGAGCGACGAGAGGGGGGAGGAGAACTCAGGAAAGGACGAGGATGCATGGGGACGAGGAGGAGGGGACTGCGCGCAACGACGAGGGTGGAGGAGGGGCGCCTGGAAGATGCGGGCGAGAGGACCCGGGGAGGCAGCAGGAGGTGGGCCAGAACGCTGGAGGTGCCTCGAGACTATGTTTGAGCTTTCTTTCTGTGGGGGTGTTTTTATGTTTTGTCCCAAATCCGCCTGTAGGAGGACACGCCCGACCAAACACCAGACTCAGGATGGGACACAACACGCAGGCACGACGAACCGTCGACTCCCAGGGGAAGATGGGAAGATCTGGGAAGCGGGGCGGGGGAAGACGACAGCCCAGGAAGCCATGGAGGAATATGTAGAGCCCTTGTGTGTGTGTGTACACCTTAGGCGATGCTTAAGAAAACTTAAGTTTTCGGCCAGAGTCTCGATTCTTCTTAACGTTTCAATGTAAATCTTAAGATTTTAATCGAAACGTTGGGTTTTTATCCAAGTTCTGAGACTATGAATTTCTTAACCCATGATTTCTTAAGCATCTCGCAGGGTGTATTTCTTTGTGTGTCCCAGGGCCCCTTTCAGAGGCGTGGTGACACAAGACGTCGCGACGCGTTTGCTGTCTGCGTTCGCTCGCCCCTCCGCCCCCGCGCGGGAACGCGGAAGGCCTGTGCACGCGGGCGCCCCGTGACAGCTCGAACTTCCCTGCCCTCCTCCTCCTCCTCCTCCTCCTCCTCCTCCTCCTCCTCCTCCCAGAGGGCCTTTTTGGAGCTGTGGCTTCAGGTTGACCCAACGTGGGGTCCAGCGACGAGGGGGTGGTGCAACAGATTTGGTGCGACAGACTTGTGGGGTTGCAAGGCACTTGGGGGATGCGACACCTTCCGGGGCGCGACTGTACTGTTTGGATTCCCGCGTGCAATACATCACTTGCAATTCTTCAATGCAGTACAATTCTCCGGCGCAGTAGATTCGCAATACAATTGCCCAACGTCTATTGCCATACTCCTTTTCAGCTGGACCCCCTTTTGTATCCCCCAAGTGGTTGCAGCCCAGATGTGTAATGGTGCCAACATCGCAGAGCGGATTCCGTGCGGAATACAATAGGACGGGCCCAGAGTGTCCTGGAGAAGTTCGTTCCGGATTTCGAGGTGAATGTCGTGCGGATGTTTTCGGGCCACGAAGGAAGACTGAAACAAAGTCCGCCTGAAAATCATTTCGTCTTTCGCTTGCCGCTTCGGAGTTTCACATTGACAGAAATCCACGCAAGAATCCGCCGCAGCACGTCTGAAAGGTTGGTGAGGAGTGACCGTATTGTTTGGATGCGCAGGGCCCCGTGCACTGCACCGCTCAAGGTGCGATCTTGCGCGGGCATGAACAGGGACGCTTCTATTGTGCAGCCATACCGGGTCAAGTGGCCTGAGGAGGACCGCCTGCCTTGGTGATCACGCGACCTCATTCTGTCATGGACGTCGATGCACCGTAGTTGCTGGGTCCATGGCACGTGGGCTCCATTCCCTCCTCTGCGTCATTGTCCTGGCTTTGTTTCTTCATACATGCGCAGACAATGCTGAGGCCTTGAAGGACCGCGCTCCGCGTCTAGCCACTACCGCTGGGATACAAAGCGCATCGGCTCCCGACGACTTGGCCGCTCTGAGGAACATGGCAGGCGCTCATTTGCGCAGCGGCGAATTCAAGAAGGCCGTGAAGGTCTTGCGCAGGATCGGCGCCACCCGAACATGTTAATACTATGTGTGCGTCGCCCCCCAAGGGGCGAAGAAGATGGTGATACTATATGATCGGTCGGACGCACGCCTCCGAGGGGGACACATAGTTCTAGTTTGTCTTTGTGCGGCCCACAGGATGCTGGCGCTCGGGGGGGAAGAGGACCGGGCCGTCCGGAAGTCGCTGAGCGACGCGCTGGCAGGGGCCCGAGACTTCGAGGCTTCGCTCTGGCACTTCGGCAGGGTGACCCTCAACGGCCCAGTGGTGAAGATGCCGCCCCTCAGCAAGGACCGGGCGGCTCCCAATGTGAGCCTTTTTGGCCTCAACCAAGTTCGAGGTTCCTCAAGGCATGTGTTCATCAAGGCCTCCCAGATGTGGTCCGAGTAGATGGGGTCGGAGGATCGCGCCGCATGTGCATCGCCGATACGGCTCGATGTGGGGCCAGTTTTTCTCCGCGCAGACGTCACCGATGCACCGCCGACGTTGCCGATGCATCATCGATGCATCGCCGATGCATCGGCGATGCGGCGCGATCCTCCGACCTCATCTGCTCGGATCCAATTTGGAGGCCTCTATTGCCCTCAACCAGGTTCGATACTCCTGAAGGTGTGTGTGTGTGTGTGTGTTTGTGTGTGTTAGCCCGTTCGGTGACCCCGAATTGCCACACGCTTGAGCGGACCGCCTCTGCCTCGCCGCCGACGGAACAGAAGTGTGGGGTAGCCCACTGTGTGCATGCCCTTCTAGCTCTTTCGGGCCCTCATTAGCCCTGCCGCCTGCGCCGCGCTGGAGGGCTTCGGTGGACATCACACACGCTGGCGTTAACACGCCTGCTGAGGCTCATCGACAGGTGGGGGGGCCTGTCTCTATGGGAGCGCGGCGCCGTGCCCCCAGGAGACACGACTGCCTCTGTGGGTCGTCGTCTTCGTCGTCGTCGTCGTGGTCGTCGTCGTCGTAGTCGTAGTCGTAGACGTCGTCGTCGTCGTTGTGGTAGTCGCAGTTTCAGTCGCCGTTGTGGTCGTCATTGTCGTCGTGGACGTTGTCGCCGTTATCGTCACCGTCGTCGTAGTCGTCGTCTACGTTGTCGTCGTTGTCGCCGTTGATGCTGTCGTCGTCGTCTTAGTCGTCGTCGTCGTCGTCGTCGTCGTCGTCGTCATTTGGGATGGGGGGCCCCGCGCGCGATCGAGCGGCGGAGCCTTTTCAGGGGTCCCTGCCCGCCTCTTGGCGCGTGGCCCCCGCGGCGCGCGCCTGGCCGGGCGGCCCGGGTCGCCAGGGCGACCCATGATTTGAAGGTTTTTCTCCCCCGCTCCCCTCTGCCCCTCCCCCCCCCGCCCCCTCCCCGCCGCCTCCCGCCCTCCCTCCGACCATCTCCACTCCTCCTCCTCCTCCTCCTCCTCCTCCTCCTCCTCCTCCTCCTCCTCCTCCTCCTCCCCCTCCTTCTCCTCCTCCTCCTCCAACCCCGCCCCCCTCCCTCCTCCTCCAGAACACCTTCCGCTCCTCTTCCTCGTCCTCCTCCCCAGCCTCCCCCCCCTCCTCTGCCGCGGGGCTGTTGACGCGTCCGTGACAGGTGCAGAGTAGCCGTCGCTTGGCTGCGCAGGTAGGCTGCCACGCGCGAGGGGGCGCAGCCTGCATTCTTCGCGTCCAGGGCCTGCATGTGCATCGAGTGGGTACGGAGCGGCCTGGCAGTTCGTTCGGGGCGCGCGTCGTTATGGCCGCACATACGCAGCGCACTTGAGCGCGAACCATTTTAACGCAGAGGGTCAGTCGCATAGTTGTTAATAGTGCGTCGTCTAGCCCTGCGTTGTGTGTCATGGCGGAACGGCGTCTTGAACTATTGAACATGGCAGCGTCGCTTTGCGCAGAAGGACATGCCATGGGCTGGCCACGACAGACCATGGCATTGCGTGGCACATCGTTGCCCGCCGTCACGGTGATGACTTTGCGTACGCTGGCATTTCGTAGCACAGCGTGCCACCCCATATTTCGTACTGGCACAACACAACACACATCATTGCATATTCGTGTTGTGAACAATCGCATGCCGCGGGGCAGAACGCCGTAGCGCTGCAGTTCGTTGCGCAGCTTTCCACACCACGGCATTCCATCATATGGTAAGCGCATCACAACATGCAAGTTGGCACCGGATCACTGTGTAGCGCTACATTAGATAAGTTGGAATGTGTTTGCACATCATACCGTACAGACGTATTGCGTTGCGTGGCGTAGCGTTACAAAAAGGGGTATCACTGCATGTATCGCATAGCAGCGCGCTGCGTAGTCCTGCGCAGCCCCAGACTGCGTAGCACAAGGTGCGGCGGCATGGTATCGTTCGGTGCACCACAACATTATGCACGTAGCATTGCACCGCATAGCTATTGAGATACTGCAACAAGTGATACACCGCAAAACACACTTCCGCAGACTCGCAGGGATTGCCGAACACCCCCTGGGGATCCGGCGGTTTCCTCGTCCATGATGAATTGAACCATTTTAGGCCCACGGCAAATCCCAGCTGGGAGAAACTAGCCTAGCGTGGGGCCCAATATTTGGCCACACAGGTGATCCTCTACCAGTGGGGCCTCAGGGAAGAACGCAAGGGAGGGAGCTCCCACTGGAGCCGTATAGGGAGCTTCCTATGGGGCGCGACGTGGGTGAGGGATGTACCGAATTGGCTGATGCACCCGCGTGCGCAAACCCCCCATTGGGGCCGCATCTGGCCATTGGGCAGGATGTACGTCAGAGGTGTGCCGAAGTTGGTGCGCTGACCGCGCGTTGGCAGCCCACTGGAACCTCCGGCGGCTTCTCGTTTTCCTGCACGAGCGTTCCCGCCGGAACCGTATGTCGGTGGGGGTCCCCAGAAGGCACGGACTGCGTGAGGGGTTGTGCCGAACGCAGTGGCGACCGCAGGCGGGCGCATCACTGCCTCGTCATGGGGCGCACAGCGGGCGCGGCGTGTGCCGCAGAGGGGGTGGCGACCGCACGCGGGCAGACCTGCACACGGCGCGCGGCGTGCGCGAGGAACGCTCGGCATTTGGGGGGGGGGGCTGCGCGCGGGCAGCGCCCGCTGGAAACAAACATGGGGACCCCCACGGGGCACGATGCGCGGAATGGGCGTGCTGTGCACCAGGGGGAGGAGGAGGAGGAGGAGGAGGAGGAGGAGGAGGAGGAGGAGGGGAGGAGGAGGAGGAGGAGGAGGGAGGAGGAGGAGGAGGAGAGGAGGAGGAAAGGAATAGGAGAGGAAGGAGGAGAGGAGAGGAGGAGGGGAGGAGGAGGAGGGGAGGAGGGGGAGGAGGAGGAGGAGGGAGGAGGAGGAGGGGAGGAGGAGGAGAGGAGGAGGAGGAGGAGGGGCACGGAACGCACCGAGGGGCGTGCCGAGCTGAGGGGCGGCGGCCGCGCGCGGGCGCTTCCGCGTTAGTGCTGTGGGGGGGGGGCGACCCTTTTAGGGGGCCACGTGCGACCCTTTTAGGGGGCGACCCTTTTAGGGGGCGACCCTTTGATCGGAGGGCACCAACTATACACCAACACCGATCCTGGCCCAGGATCACCCTGGGCCCAGGATCGGTGTATATGCCTTCTTGCGCAAGGCAGGAGGGCGTATACACCGATCCTGGGCCCTGGGTGATCCTGGCCAGGATCGGTGTTGGTGTATAGTTGGTGCCTTCCTACTTTTAGGGGGCCGCGCTCCCTCGTAAATCCTACGCTGCGTTCGCGCTCCCAGGGCCGCGTTTCCCAGTGAATCACGCTGCGCCCGCCCCCCTCCAGGCTTGGACCCCCAGTAGATTACGCTGCGTCCGTGCTCCTGGAGTGAAGTCGTGCCTGTCTCTCTACAGGAGTAAGCTTCAAAGATAGTCAAAACATAGTCTGGGGGCGATTGTATGCACATTTTTGAGCCACGTTTGAATAGGTTTTTTTGTTTTTTTTTGTTTTACCTTTGTCGTTTAAAGTCCACCTGCAGGAGGACACGCCCGACCGACTCCCAGGGCCTTCGCGGGCCCTGGAAACGACAGGGCCGTTTTTTTACCGGTTCCGTTCTGCCGTTTTTTTGCCGGTTCCGACGCAGTTTTTTTTACCGGTTCCGTCGCCGTTTTTTGACCGGTTCCGGCTCCGGTTCCAATCCTGGGGCCGTTTTTTTGCCGTTTCCGGTCGCCGTTTTTTTTGCTGTTTCCATTCTCAAGGAGCATTCTGTGGGAGACTGTGAAAAAACGGCCCTGCCGTTTCCGGGGCCCACAAAGGCAGGCCAGCCCTAATTGGGGGAGCTGTGGTCCTTACCCCCCTGGGGGACCCATCGATTCCGACACCCCCCTCGAGAGATCGTCGATGCGATGGCTTCCCCCAGGGGGGCAAGGACCACAGCTCCCCAAGTCCCAGACCCCCGACGTCATGATTTTTTCATGAAATCGACCCCCAGCGGTCTGGACCCATTCCCCAGGACCGGTTTTTCGTCCTGAGTCGTTTTTTGACGGTCCCGAGGCCCGGGAAGGGCCCCCAGAGGGCGAACATATGGAAAAACCTCCCGTCGTGATTTTTTCATGACTCGAGGGGGTCTGGGTCGCCAGCCGTGGACGCCCGGCGGCCCCCCGCCCTGTCTCCCGCTGGAGCTCGGGCCGGGGCTCTTCGGGCTGCCCAGACCCCGCGCCGGCCCCCCGCTGCGTGCGCCGTGTCGGCGCACCGGTCGCTGGACGTTGGTGGTTTCAATCGGGCCTGTCCCTCTTACAGGAGGGATATTCAAAAATAGTCATAAAATAGTCGGGGACGACTGTTCCACCATTCTTGAGCATTAAAAAAAAACAACAAATAATATATATATATTATTAAAAAAAGGTTTCGTCCAACATCCGCCTGCAGGGGGACATGCCCGACCGAATGGTACTTCTGGACTTCCAGGTCCCAGTGGTGGTAACCTACTTGCGGCGCCCTCCTACCTCAACTTTCCGAGGCAGCACATCGCCATTAGCATGAGCTGCCCGTGTTCCGCGCGGGTTCCTGGGATCCGCGCCGGGGCTCCCTCCGCCCGGAGCACCACAGGTTTATGTTCATGGCGTCTCTTCTTCTCCTTCTTCTAGTTATCGAGGCGTTTCTTCTTCTTCTTCTTCTTCTAGTTATCGAGGCGTTTCTTTTTCTCCTTCTAGTTCTCGAGGCGTGCTCCCTCCTCTTTGCTCTCTAGGCGTCGGGCGGAGACCCAACCCGCTCTCAACGCCTGCCTGCTTGATGTGTGCCGACCCGCTTCTTCCGACCGATGGGCCCGCCTCCCACATGGGCGACGGAGGAAGACGGAGTCTCTGGACGCCCGAACTGGGTACGGAAAGAATGGGTACACTGCCCAACAACAGTTGCTGTTCATTCTGAACAGGATTCGCTGTCCACGCCGCCGCGGCCTGTGTCCATTCGAGACAGGAGGCCGCCTGCCCAGCAGCGGCCGATGTGGGTTTGGGACAACATCTCTTGTTGGGCACTGTGCCCATCTTTTCCGTGCCCATTTCGGGCGTCGACTGCGCCGACATTCGCGTGTAACCTCAAGAAGTCATTAAGAACCCCCCCCCCTTCCGGTGGATTATAACGCCCCCGCACCCTGGAGCGTTATGGCCGCACCGAAGGACCTGGCTGCGGGGACTCGGGGCCTAGCTAGGGCTTCGCAGGGCCTAGCAGTGCTCCGCAGAGGTTAGCAGGGGTCAGCAGGGGTGCGTAGCAGGGTGCTGAGAATAACCTAGGGGGGGGGCTTCTTAATGCCTGGTCAGGGTGAAGCTGTCAGGCGCGAGGTCACGCGTGCGCGCCCTCGTCTCCCTGGCAGCGCGCCGCGCGGGTGGCCCGCGCGAGCCGCCGCGCAGGGTCGCGGTGCCATCTCGCGTGCGACCCGTGTCTTTTCGTCGCTGCCATGGGGGGGGAGTAGAATTACCCATCGGTCGTTGAAAGTAGGTATTTTTGGATTCCCAGATTCCAGTCTGCTTTCAGCGCCTTCCTGCTTCAAGAGTCGAGTGGTTTTCCCTCTTCCTTCCTCTTCAGGAGGCGTGCGGAAACCCAATCTATTTCCAACGCCTTCCTACTTCATGTTTCTACCTACTTCTTCCGACCGATGGGTAGGTCGGGCCTGTCCCCCCCACAGGGGGATTTTCGACGAAAAATAAAGCATACTCCAAAAATATTCCAAAACGGCAGAAGAATGCTCAGAAAACAGTCCCCGGACTACTTTTGGACTATTTTTGGATTATTTTGAGAGTATTTCTTGCGTTTTTGTCGCAACTCCCCCTGTAGGGGGACAGGTCCGACATGAGAGTTGAAGGGGAAAGAGGATGGTGCCGCACCGCCAGTGCACTGGTGCCATCGGCACGGAGGAAGTCGGACTCCACATCGAGCCACCTCGGCAGTGCATCCATGATGCAGCGCGACCCGTGGATCCCGCGTGCTCCGGCCCCATGTGAGCGATACCGAAAACACGGGGTCGCCCTCGCCGACGTTGGCGCGCAAGCTGCCCGCGTAAGGTCCGCGCGCACGCGCCCCGGTTCCCAGTGTGGCGTGCCGTGCTGGCGGCCCGCGTGGGCCACGGCGCAAGGCCGCTGCAGTCGGGGCCCTGAAGAAGGAACCCTTTTCGTTGGGGAGGGGCTCCACGTTTCTTAAGTGTTTCGCAGCTTGCCTCAGGTTTTCCTTAGGTTTTCGATATGAAATCGAAGTTTAACTTATGGAAAATAGGGGCCTCGTTCCTTATTTTGGATTCCTTAGGTCAAGTCCCCGACTGTATGTCGCTATTCCATCTCGTGCAAGACCCGTTTTTGATCGTCGCCCTTTTGGGAGGCCCGGATGTGTCCTCGCGGCCCCCAGGACTTGCTTCCAGTCTGGCGGGAGCCTCCGGGCGCAGAGCGCGCCGCCGAAGGGGGCCCATTATCCAGTGGCCTTCGGCCTGTGCCGCCACCCTGCCTGAGAGCGATCGTTGGCCGTCTTTGGGGCCTCGCAGGCACGAGTGGGTCACGCGAGGAGGCGCGCCGGGGCCCAGGGGGGCAAACCAGGGACCCCCAGAGCTTGAGGGATTCGGGGTCCGCGCCCCCTCGTCTTCCACTCTTGAGGCGTGAGGACTGAAGGTTATTTTTGATCCGCGGGTCGAGAGCGAGCCTCTTCCGGTCAAGCGGGCCGCGCACAGCTTTAATTAACAGAGGAAGGAAAAACGAGGGTGGGCCCGCACGTCGAGGCCAAGAGAGGGCAAAGCCCAGGGATCAGGACTGAGGGTTACAGGGGACCTGAGGACACGGAGGCTCGTGCCTCGCGGCACGGTGGCGGATCCTACGCCGAGCCGGGGGCCATTCCCTCCCCCGCCCTGCACCGCCTGCGCGACTACCTGAGCAGAGACGTCCTGGGCCGGTCCTACGACGCGGACTTCCGCAGCTTCTCGGCGCCGGTCTCGGCCATGCCGGCAGCGGGCGAGGAAGTCGAAGAAGACAAACTTTTGCCCAAACACGGGAGGACGAGGAGGACGAGGAGGACGAGGAGGACGAGGAGGAGGAGGAGGGAGGAGGAGGAGGAGGAGGAGGAGGAGGAGGAGAGGAGGAGGGAGGAGGAGGAGGAGGAGGAGGAGGAGGACGAGGTCATGTGCATCGGCCTCCGCGCCTCGCGAGCTGCCCGCGCGCCGGGTCCCGCGTGGGCGCCCTCGCTTCCCGTGCTCCGCGCGTCGCGCGGGCGGCCCGCGCGAGCCACGGCAGGAGGTCGCGATGCTGTCGTGCGTGAAGTCTTCGTCGTCTCGTCTCTCGTACCATTTCGGAGCTCCGCGCGGGGTTCCTGGATTGGCGCTGGAGCCCCCCCTGGCGGCGCCTGGCTCGGGCCGGGCGGAAGGGGGGGATTGGGAAAGGGGGGGGTACGAAATTCGGAAATTCGCTGCATGCAGCTGGTTTCTGCCTCACCGAGGTGCCCACTCCTGGCTACATGGCCGCCTCCGGCGCCGGGAGGCGCCAGGAAAATCAGCCACGTGAGCTGATTCTCAAACCCCCCCTTTGCCATCCCCCCCTGTCGCCCGACCCGACTGGCGCGCCCTCCCTGGCGCGCGGCGCGCGCCAGGGAGGGGTGGTCAGCGCGGGTCCGAGATGTCCGCGTGGAGCTGCGAGAGCTGCTCTTCCTTGCCAGCCTGGGACGCAGCCCTGTCCCCACGGCCGGCCCCGCCGCACCTCGAGGCCGATGACGAGGCCCCCCCCCCGGTTCCGTGGGCGCACCCCTGAGATCGTCATCGCCCTTGGGCTTGCCAGTCTCAGGGATAGGCATGGGCTCGAGGCTGGCGGAGGAGGAGGAGGAGGAGGAGGAGGAAGAGGAGGAGGAGGAGGAGGAGGAGGAGGAGGAGGAGTGTAAGCCGCTCTCTTCTTCCCCTTGAGGAGCGCGACCTGGTCGCGCAGGCCCTGCGCCACGCGCACTCGCTGCTCCCTGCAGAGGCGAAGCGTGCAGCGCGGTGCGCCGAGTGGTGGGTGCACCGGCGGCCCACTCAGCCTCCCGCCCCAGGCGCCAAGCGGCTGCTGCTGTATCTCTCGGGGGTGGACAGAACCCCCAACAGTGACACGTCGATTAGTGAATTGTCCGTTTTCGGTTCTCGAGAGGGCGCCGTGGCTTCACTAAACCACGTTTTGCTAAAGGGGGGTCTGTCCATCCCCGAATCTCGGAGGAAGACCAGCCGCATACACATAAGCGTTTTGAGCTCGGGGCATCCTTCTTACACCGGCGACCGATGCCAAGAAACACCCTGCTTGCCTCCAGATCGCCCTGGGTGTCGTGGATTTCGACGGTTTTGCTGTGGAGGGCGTGAGGCTCCCTCACTAGAAATCAAACGACGTTCTGGGGTCTCTGGGTGTGGTTTCTAGTGGACGGTTTCCTGTGGGCTGGCCTCCATTGTATCCGATCCCTACCTGGGGCGCTCAGGGGCATATTGATTGGTACTGCGCGTCCTCCTCGCGGCATCGTTTATCCGCCCCTAGGGTGGACTGTTTACCCGACCCTTTCCCCCCCCCTGCAAAATGCAACTGGTGTTTTTCTACACACCTCCCCCCCCCCCCAATGTCATTTTTTTTCGAACGTCGCCGGTCGCGCGATCAACATTGAATGGGGGGCCAGGGGGCTCGGGGTTGAGGAGTATGGGGAGAGGAGGAAGAAAGTAATGGATGACGACGACGCAGGAAGAAGGACGACGACGCCGACGAGGGACAGCCATTGCGTTCCTGAAATAATGATTACCCACCAGTGCCCGCCTATTACCCGGTGTATTACCCGCCTATTTGTTACCAATTGCCCGCCGCATTTGTATTACAAGATTAACATTCGAAATATTTTTATTCTGACAGAAAGAGGCGTGTAACATGTAACAAATAAGCGGGTAATAGACTGGGCAATGGCGGGCAAGTATGATTTCACGTGCTCGCAAGCAGTGGTCGGGTCGGTTGCGCCGCTCCGATACAGAGAGAAGCTGGCGGCGCGGCCAGGGCGGCGCCAGCTTCCAATCATCATCATCATCATCATCATCATCATCATCATCATCATCATCACCATCATCATCATCATCATCATTATCATCATTATCATCATCATCCTCATCAGCATCAGCATCAGCATCATCGTCATCTTTGTCGTCGTCATCGCCATCGTCGTCATCACCATCACCATCATCATCATCATCATCATCATCATCATCATCATCATCATCATCATCATCATCATCATCATCATCATCATCATCGATCATCACCATCATCATCAGCATCAGCATCCATCATCATCATCATCATCATAACCATCATCGTCATCACCATCATGTTCATCATCATCATCATCGTCATCATCACCACCATCATCATCATCATCATCATCATCATCATCATCATCATCATCATCATCATCATCATCATCATCATCGTCATCGTCATCGTCATCGTCATCGGACTCCTCCATCCTGCCGTTCCTCGTATTCGTTTTCGGCCTCCTCTCCTCTCCCTCCTCCTGCTCCTCCTCCTCGTCCTCTTCGTCCTCCTCCTCCTCGTCCTTGGCCTCCTCCTCCTCCTCCTCCTCCTTCACCTCCCCCTCCCCTTAAACCTCGTCCTTCCCCTCATCGTCCACCCCGCCTGTCGCAGTGCCACGCATCCTGCGCCCTTAAAAGCGACCCCCCGTGCAAAAAGCAACTGGGGTTTTTCTACCCCCCCCCTTCACCCCCCCAATTTCAATGTTCAATGCGGTGCCGACTTTTTGTTTTCGAACTTCGCCAGTCGCGCGATCAACATTGAAATGGGGGGCCGGGGGGCTCACCAAACACCAGTTGTTTTTCGCACGGGGTTGTGGAGAATGGGGATAAGAAGGCGACGACGACGACGCACGAGGAGGAAGAAAAGAAAGGATGGCGACGACGCAGGAAGAAGGACGACGGCGACGCCGACGAGGGGCAGCCAGTGTGTGCTTTTCGCACGAGGAGAACAAACAGTGGCATGCACATACCAAACTCGGAGGTGCGCGCGGCTTGGGGCCCTGGGGGCGCCTCCGGCGCCGCCCTTGGTGCGCTCCGCGCGCCAGAAAGGTGGAGGAGGAGGAGAGGGAGGAGAGGGAGGAGGAGGAGGAGGAGGAGGAGGAGGACGAGGAGGAGGAGGAGGAGGAGGGAGGAGAGGAGGAGAGGAAGGAGGAGGAGGAGGAAGGAGGAGATCGAGGAGAGGGAGGGAGGAAGAGGCAGGAGGAGGAGGAGAGGAGGAAGGAGGAGGAGGAGGAGGAGGAGGAGGAGGAGGAGGAGGAGGAGGAGGAGGAGGCCGCGCGCCAGGGAGTGGGGGCCATCGCCGACCCGGGAAGGGGAGCGCGCGCGGAGCTCGGAGCGTTTGCGTCCGTGCAGCGTGGCCTTCCTCCAGCGTAGCCACCCGCTCCACTTCGACAACGACGGGCCCGAGGCGCAGGGCACCAACCCCCTCTACACGTCCCTGCTGTACCTCACCAACAGCAGCGCGCGGCGGCCGTCGCCCACCGTGGTCGTGAACACGACGAGGACGGGGACGGGCTTCTTCCTGGACCGGTGGGCCCGTTTTCCACCACCACCACCATGAGATGGAGGGTGAGGGGCTCCTCCTGTCCTCCCCCCTTCCTCCTCCTCCTCCTCCTCCTCCTCCTCCTCCTCCTCCACTTCGTCCTCCTCCTCCTCCTACTGCTCGTCCTCCACTTCCCCCCCCCTCCAACTTATGGTGGTGGTGGTGGAAAACAGTCCCATCATGGACGGGGCGGCGTGGACCGTGCACGCCGCGGAGGGGCGGGTCGCCCAGTTTGCCGGCCACCTGCTGCACGGCACGCTGCCCTCGCACGGGCCGACGAGGATGCCGCCGCAGGCCAGAGCAGCACTATTAGGGGAGCGAATATAATGACACAAACATAAGCTAGCCTGGCGAGGGACCCAACCATACTCAGCTGTAGGTACTGCGATCGCGTATATGATCTTCGGTGGGGTTTCTTATGGGGGGCGCGAGATGTGTGAGGGTGTCTCCCCCTGTGGGCCACGAGGCGGTGCCTGCTTTGCAGTACACCATGCAAGACTCCACAGTTCCGCAGGTCGCTCCAACCAGGTGGAGTTCCCTGAGGGGCCGCGAAACGTTGTCCTGGGTGGGGGAACGAACGCATGCGAACACCGCAACTGGGGCCTCCAGTGGAGCTCCTTGTGGGGCCACGAAAAGCTGTTCTGGGCGGGGGAGACGCATGTGAACACCGCCACCGAGGCCTTAGGTGGAGCTCCCAGTGGGGTCACGAAACGCTGTCGTGTGTGGGGGGGACGCGCGTGAACACCGCCGTCCGGGCCTTAGGTGGAGCTCGATGTGGGGCCACGAAACGCTGTGCTGGGCGGGGGAGACGCGTGCGAACACCGCCACGGGGACCTTAGGTGGAGCTCCCTGTGGGGCCACGAAACGCTGTGCTGTGCTGGGCGGGGCAGACTCACGCGAACACCGCCACAAGGGCCTTGGGTTGAACTCCCTGTGGGGCCAGTAAACGCTGTCCTGGGTGGGGAAGTCGCGTGCGAACGCCGCCGCTGGGGCCTCAAGTTGAGCTCCCTGTGGGGCGACGAAACGCTGTCCTGAGTACTTAGGGGGGACGCATGCGAACACCGCCACTAGGTGGAGCACGATGTGGTGTCAGCGAAACGCTGTGCTGGGCGGGGGAGACGCATGCGAACACCGCCACTGTTGCCGTAGGTGGAGCTCCCTGTGGGGCCACGAAACATTGTCTTGGGCGGGGGAAACGCATGCGAACACCGCCATTGGGGCCGTAGGTGGAGCTTTCTGTGGGGTCACGAAGAAACGCTGTTTCGGGCGGGGGCAACGCATGCGAACACCGCCATGGGGACATTAGATGGAGCTCGATGTGGGGCCACGAAACGCTGTCCTGGGTGGCGGAAGGGCATGTGAACACCGCCACAAAGGGCCGTAGGTGGAGCTCGATGTGGGGCCACGGAACGCTGTCCTGGGCGGGGGAGACGCATGTGAACACCGCCACTGGGACCTTAGGCGGAGTTCGATGTGGGGCCGCGGAACGCTGGGGTGGGCGGGGGGAATTCATGCGAACACCGCCACATGGGGTCTTGGGTGGAACTCCCTGTGGGGCCACGAAACGCTGTCCAGGGTGAGGGAGACGCGTGCGAACACCGCCACGGGGGCCTGAAGTGGAGCTCCCTGTGGGGCCGCGAAACGCTGTCCTGGGTGGGGAAGTCGCTTGGGAACGCCGCCAGTGGGGCCTTAGGTGGGGCTCCCTGTATGGGGCCACGAAACGCCGTACTGGGTGGGGGGGGCGCATGCGAACATCGCCACTGGGGCCTTAGGTGGAGCTCCCTATGGGGCCAGCATAGCGTTGTCCTGGGCGGGGGAGACGCATGCGATCACCGCCACTAGGGCCTTGGGTGTGGCTCCCTATGGGGCCCCGAAGCCCGGTGCTGGGTGAGGGAAACGCGTGCGATCACCGAGGGAGGAGGGAGACGAGGGAGGAAGGAAGGAAGGAATGCGGGGACCGTTTCTTCAAAATGAGGACTCAACACCGCAGGATGGGGAACAAACGCCCCCATAGTTACCACCCCGACACGCGAAGTCGTTTCGTGAACGCGCCCAGAGAAGGAATCAAACAGGGCAGGGCTGTTCAGGAAACGCCCAGGGCCGTTTGGTAAACGCGCATTGTCCAGTCCGGGTAGCGTTAGCTCCCTTGAGATAAGTTGCATAAACATTGAATTTCGAAGGTCCGCGCGGACCTCCGAGTTGCTATGTTTATGCCACCGTTCTCGAGGGAGGACAAACTACCCGGACCGGACAATTGGCGTTCACCACGCGGCCCTGGGCGTTTCCTGGACATTCTTGCCCTGTTCGATTTTTTTTGTCGTGGGGGGGGGGATGGATTTGTCGACCTCCATTTTCTCAGCCACGCTCAAGGGGTGGGGGAAGGGGAGGGCTTCTTAAAGCACCCCTGCTTCTTTAGAAACGCGGGCCTTATTATCTATAGATGTAAGGCCGCGCCTTAAGAAGCACCGACGACCCGCTTCTAAGAAGCCCCCCCCCCCTCCCCCCACCCCCTTGGGCGCGCCGCCAATCTTCGCTCTCCCGGACAATTGGCGTTCACCACACGGCCCTGGGCGTTTCCTGGAGATTCTTGCCCTGTTCGATTTTTTTTTTTGTGTCGTGGGGGGGGGGGATGGATTTTTGTGGACCTCCAATCGTGGGGGGGGGGGGATGGATTTTTGTGGACCTCCAATTTTCGTTCCCCTGACTAGATTCCTCGGATGTTGTTATGTTGTTATGTTTTGTTATGTTCCTCTGAGTTGTTATGTTTATGCCACCTTTTCCGAGGGAGGACAAACTACCCGGACCGGGCAATTGGCGTTTACCAAACGGCCTGGGGCGTTTCCTGGACATTCTTGCCCTGTTCGATTTTTTTTGTCGTGGGGGGGGGGGGGGATGGATTTTTGTGGACCTCCAATCCCAGACCCCCGACGTCATGATTTTTTCATGACGTCGACCCCCAGCGGTCTGGACCCATTCCCCAGGACCGGCTCTTCATCCCGAGTCGTTTTTCGACGGCCCCGAGGCCCGGGAAGGGCCCCCAGAGGGCGAACATAGCGAAAACCCCCCCGTCGTGATTTCTTCATGACTCGAGGGGGTCTGGGATCTTCGCTCCCCTGACCGGATTCCTCGGACGCGGTCCCCTGGGCCGCCCCGCTCCCTAACTCCCTGGTCTGATCGCGCCTCCCGCCGGCCCCCGTCCCCCGCCGCCTCCCCCCCGGACCGCGTCTGCGGTTTTTGGCCTCGGGTGGCGCCGCGAGGTGCCTCACGGCCAACAGAGGGGAGGAGGGAGGGGGAGAGGGGAGAGGGGGGGCAGGAAGGGGGAGGGAGAGGGAGGGTAGGGAGGAGGAGGGGAGGGGAGGGGTGGAAAAGGAAGAGGGAGAGGAGGAGGAGAGAAAGGAGAGGAGAGGAGGAGAGGCGAGAGGAGGAAAGGGATGAGGGACAAGAGAGTGAGGAAGAGAGGAAGGGAGAGGAGAAGATAGGTGAGGAGGAGGAGGAGGAGGAGGGGGGGGGGTGATAACTACCCTGGCCTGCCAAAGGGCCAAGAAATCCCTCCAGACCTCTAGACCCATCTGGACTGCTTGAAACCTCGACTGGATTTGAGATGTCGAGATCCTGGTGATGTTTTTTTGGGCCCTCGAGGAAAGTCTGGGTAGGGGAAAGGTGATATCATGGCCAGGGCCATGCTATCTTCCCGGATTTTTAGGAACGAGCGACGACACAAACATAAAAACTCGGAGGTACCCGCGGATTTCTCGGATCGGCGCTGGGGCCCCCTGGCGGCGCTTCCGGCGCCGCCTCTGGCGCGCTCCGCGCGCCAGGGATAGGGGTCCGGTCCAGCGCGGATCCGAGAAATCCGCGCGGACCTCCGAGTTTTTATGCCCATCTCATTGTTCGTTCCCCTAACAGAGGTGCCTCTACTGTCACCGATTCCTGTGTTCGACGCATTCTGCGGCGATGATCGGTGTGGGTCGCGCTGGCGCGACGAGCTGTGACTTCACGGAGCCTGTGAGATCCCCGCCCGCGGATCCAGGCGCGGCCCTCGTGGCGCGGGGCCAGCCTGTCGGGGCGGGGTGTCTTGGATTCGCGGAACCCAGATCAGGGTCACCGTGCAGGTTCTGCTGTGGAGCCGCGGTTTCTTTCATTCATTTACTTGGCACAGGCGAGGC